>VWYK01067707.1:6392-24018 GCA_013399775.1 Semnornis frantzii
TTTTTTTTTGCAAGTCTGTACTTTATCATGAAAAGAAGATGTCCCTATTCAAAGCTTGATTATTTGTAACATTCCTGGAAAGCTGAGGATGCAAAGGAGTTCATGTCTGTTGCACATTATTGGGGGTTCGACTTTGATTTCTCTCTTTTAAAAGGCTTTTTTCTGTCTTTTGCCCAACCTAAGCAACATGATTGGGTGCCAGCTAATGAAAAGTGAGCACCAGAACTTAGGACTTACAGGGGGTTGTTGATATAACTAAGAAACATTAGAAAAAGTGTCTAAAAGGGAAGGAAAGCAGAGGATGGCTACCTTTGAAGGCTCCAAGTCAAAGTTCAGCATGACTATCTAAGTTGGTTCTTTTAGACTGCTGCATTTTGGCCCAAGCCCTACAGACTGGGTAGCCTTACAACTTCTAAAAGAATTTGGTAGCTTTGCTATTGATTTGTGGAGGTGAAAAAAATGAAAGATTTGCTTTTGTTTGCATCTAAACTTGCAGGTATGTGATTAGCTTTCTAGGAATGGGTATCACATCTTTTCTTAAGGACCTAATAAAAAGTAAGCAGAGATTTCATTGTTCAACTCCCTATACCAGCACTCACATGGCTGGTGCTGATGTCTATTACTATACATTATGTCTTTTAAAAGTGACTTGAAACTAATAAAAATAGGGGCACTTTCCATAAAGTGGTGCTTTCTTGCTGTTCCACTGAGCACACCCATAAATACTTTGGCTGTGAAAGAGAAAATCCTTTTTCTTTGATCTGCAGAGTTTGAAATGCAATGCAAACCATATGGAAAACTCCCAGCAGATAATTTCCCCTTCTCCTGACCATGGAGGGTTGTCAATCCAATCACATGAGCTCAGAGGGCATTTGAACAGCTGTAGCATGTTTATAAAATGAATTGGGCTGACCATTTTGTTTGAACACAGTGGCTGCATGGAAATTGTTTAATTATATGCCTAGCATATTCTCTAAGGAAAGGCAGAATTGTATAAAAGCCTTCTTACTCTAACATGGATCTGAGACAGGTTGTCTGGGGCCAGGAAATAATTTTTTTTAATTCTTACTTTGACATGGTTTGAGTTGCTGTAAATGCTATAAGCAGCTTGGTGATTTGGTGTCTGCTCCACTTTATAATTTTGCCCTATACTCCTGCAACCAATTTTAATGAAATTTGTATTAAATTAATCCAGGTTTTACTGAAACAGCTCCAAAAGAATATAAAACAAACTGTAAATTGAAGTACAATAAGCTTATAATAGGCTATTCCACCTTTAGGTATAATGTCCTGAATAGATTTTGTACAAATACATCTATGCCGCAGGAAAAAGCGCTGTTAGAGAAGCAATAACATTCTGATGTGTAAACAGGCTATGTAAGTGCTTAAATCATCTAAGAAGTCTTCTTTACAATATCTGTTTAAGATCAATGTACACTGGAATTTGGTTTTTACTCTCTTAGAACTTTGGTTAGTTAGGTATACTTTAACTGCATTGATGCTACAATCTACAGCAGTGTTCTCATTGTCAGTCTCCAGTTGACAATGAAGAGCAAAGTCTCAGATTGCTTTGAGTCTGCAACTACCTGAAAGGAGGTTGTAGCCAGGTGGGGATTGATCTCTTCTTCTCTCAGGCAACCAGTAACAGAAGGAGGGGACACAGTCTGAAGTTGTGCCAGGGGAGGTCTAGGCTGGATGTCAGGAGGAAGTTCTTGACAGAGAGAGTGATTGGCATTGGAATGGGCTGCCCAGGGAGGGGGTGCAGTCACTGTCCCTGGAGATGTTCAAGCAAAACCTGGATGGGGCACTTAGTGCCATGGTCTGGTTGATTGGCTAGGGCTGGGAGCTGGATGATGGATGATCCAGCTGGACTGGATGATCTTGGAGGTCTCTTCCAGCCTGGTTGATTCTATGATTATATGATTCTAGGATCTCTCATACATCCCTTCCACCTCATCAGACACCAGCTTCTTAAAATCAGGCCCTTCTGAGGGGCCCGAATGGCACATCATGAGATCCACAGGGGAAGTTTAGGAAAGATGAATTTATGGAATCCTTGTATATAAAGGGGAGCACTCTCCAAAGATATTGATGACTGATCTGTCTGTGCTTTAGCCGTCTAACCACACCTGTAATTTTCTGATTAGAGATTCAGACAGGCATTTGCTCCATTTCAGTAGCAGGTACATATTTCCATTGGTCCTGGGATGATTGTTACTGGTTGTTACAGCATTTTGTTTTAGAGTGCAATAGGCTGAGATTATTCTGCTTTACACTTTTGTGATGGTTTGGGAGTTACCTGCCTCCCTACTTTTTATAAAATCACCCAGGCTAGACTCAGCCAGCTGGAAGTTAAGGACTGAAGCTCTATTTACAGCTTAGCACAATGTACAAGCAGAGATAGACACACAATAGACAGGAATAGTTACAGACATATACAAGTTAAAGGCAATACAGAAACACAATCCCCCTCCTGGAAATTAGAGTCCCCAGTCCCCAGGAGGGGCTCCCAACCACCCTTACACCTTCTTTCCACCCCTCTACCTTACCCCAGGGTTTGCCTTACGCACGAGGTGAGTTTGGAGGATGGGCCAGGGGAGTTAGAAGCAGAGTGGCTAGTTAGGTTAGCAGAGAGGAGAAGACGCAGTGGCTCCCAGAGAGACCAAGAAACTCTTTTATCTGTGTTTGTGTCCTTGTTCTTATACATCTCAGCAAGCCAATGAGTGAAGTAGACATCTACTCTGCCCTGGTGAGGCCACATCTGGACTACTGTATCCAGTTCTGGGCCCCACAGTTGAAGAGGGACATAGAACTGTTTGAGAGAGACCAGCACAGAGCCATAAAGATGATTAAGGAAATGGAACATTTCTATTACGAGCAGAGCCTGAGGGGCTGGGGCTGTGCTGCTTGGAGAAGAGGAGCCTGAGAGGTGACCACATCAATGCTTATAAATATGTGCAGGGTGAGTGCCAGGAGGCTGGAGCCAGGCTCTGCTGGGTGATGCCCAGTGACAGGACAAGGGGCAATGGGTGGAAGCTGAGGCATAGGAAGTTCCATGTAAACATGAGGAGGAATTTTTTTTCCCTGTGAGGGTGACAGAGCACTGGAACAGGCTGCCCAGGGTGTTCGTGAAGTCTCCTTCTCTGGAGATATTCAAACCCTGCCTGGATGTGTTCCTGTGTGATCTGGTGAAGGAGATCCTGCTCTATTAGGGTGGTTGGACTGGATGAGGTTTTGAGGTCCCTTCCAGCCCCTGACATTGTATGATTCATTCTATGAACTGTTTTTAATGGATTTACTGCAATACTGGTATAAGCCAGTGTTGGGAAAGATTCAGGGAAAGACACAATCCTATGTAGTGAAAATACTTCAGCTTGATCAGACGTTTTCTATGGTACAACTGTTTGTTGGCAGCACATAGACTTCAAATCCTGGAGAGCTGATCACAGGCAGGCAGATGTATTACATTATAGAAACTGCCACCCTTGGCACTTAAGGGTGGTGTCTATTGTCTTTGTGGGAAGAAAAAACAGTCTTTGCTTTGATAAAGCTTTCTGATTAAAATTCTGCAGAAAGCTTGTTCACCTGGAATGGCTGCTGCATGCTCTAGTGCAGCGAGAGCTGCATTCTCACAGACACATTAGATAACTTGTCTGCCTTTAAAGTGATCTTGGCTTTCATTTTGGAGACTCATTTGTCTATGTGAACACAGGTGTTCCTAATGCTGTTATTCCTCAAAATTCTCATTAGTATATGGATTGCAGAATTTGACCTTTTTCATTAAGTAACTTTGTCCTGCCTAGATCCTAACAGATATTTAAGAAAGTAGTCTGTATTCCAGTGAACCCTGTTCTGCTTAAGTAGATGCAAATGACTCTGTAACAGGTGGCTTAGTGATCCAGTACAGCCAACATTTGCATACCTATTTTGAGCTAAGTTACTGCTTCCTGACTGCTTTTGTCCTTGCAAGTGAATTACAGCTTTAAAGATGCTACATATGAATGCGGGACTTTGTCCTTAATCTGTGCCAGCCAACTGGTTTATTAAACTCACCGTAGCAACTTGCTCAGTCCTTTGCAGCACACAAACTAGAGACTGAAATGTAGACATTTTTGAGAGAAAACCATGGATTAAGCTTACAGCTTAAAAAAAAGCAGTTTAGGCCTATATTTGTTACTGAATAAATGAATGATGCCACCAACCCACTGGATGGAAAAGCAACTGCATTGTGTCTAGTTGCCTTGTGAAAGATAGGTGCTCATATGTCTGCTTGGCAAGACACAGTTTTGAACAAGAAAAGATTCAGAGTAAGGACCATTTCAATTTCAGTCATTGTTGCTACATTTGTTACTATAAGACTGAATTACAAATTGGGAAGTGCTTTGTCTGGGTGTTTAAATGAAAAAAAAAAAACAAACCAAAAAACAACCCCCAGACTAAACCAACCAACCAAGAAAACGCCAAAACCAAAAAAACAAACAACAAAGCCAAGCCTGCCAGTGGAACAAAAACCTTAGCTTGTTGGTTTATTTTTTTCTTGCAAAATCTAGATATTCCCAGATTTGCTTGTGAAAGGAAAACTGAGTAGCACTACAACAGGACTAAAATAAGAACTTCAAGCATTTCAACTGCACAAGAGGGCAAGGGGATGAGGCAGATGAGTATCATGAACAAACCATGCAAGACTTCTCATACTCTCTCCTTTTTTGTTTTCTTTCTCTTTTTCCCCCCTTTTTTCTTTCAATTTTTTTTTTCTTTTTTTTTTCCCCAGAAAGTGTTTCATTCTGTTATTCCTCCATTCTATTTGTTCAGAGCTTCATGATTTAAATGCTGCTGCAGACCAGGTTTGGACTCATTAGGTTTACAAATAAGCCCATCAAATATGGTTTTGAGATTTGTCAAAAAGCTTTTAGTGACTTTTCTCTTTGGGATTATAATGACAATTCATGAGAGGCTGAGGGTTTTGTTGAAGTCCTGGACTATACTGTAGTTTAGTCCAGGGAGGCTTTGAGATTAGTCACCTCTAATGGGTTAATGCAAGGGTTAACCTACCTGCTCCCCCAGCACTGACGTGAGGGAGGGAAAAGTTACACAGGAAAACTTGGGATTGAGATAAAGAGTTTACTGAATAAATAACATAAAATAAATGCTCAATTTACTTTACCTAATAATCCAATTAATATAATTCACGAGTATCTTATCTTAACCTGTTTGCAGAAGTGGTGCAGTGAAATACAGAAGGGAAACCAGCAGACACTTTGCTCCCACTCCTCTTGCTGCCATCCCTTCAGAAAAAGCCAACACCCCAAAAATACCCCAGAACCCAGAAGCAGCAACTGGTACAGGAAGCCTCTAGTGCCACAGTCTGAACTTCAAGCCCCATAATACTTTGCTCCAGCCAGCACTTTTAATTTTGAAGCTGGCAGGATGGTATGAATAGCAGCAGACTAAAACACAACCCATGACATCACTGTATGTTTCCTGCTTGCTTTCTTTTAACCTTGATTCCCTGTCCCTAAACTGCAGTTCGTTTTCCACTCCTTCCACTTCTGCAGTTGTTTGGCATCAAATTAAAAAAAAACACCAATTCCAAAGGGACAGGTTAATGAACATCAGTGGTCACTACAAGCTCCTCTGCATTGCATTTCAGTTTGCTCACTTGTTTGGGTAGGGATAAGGTATTCATGTGTGTATTCTGCTTCCATCTCTGTCACGGAACTCTTGCATGGTTTTGAGGAAGCACTTCACTCTCTGTGCTGCCCCTCTGCCCCTCCCCTTCTGTCTCATTCTGCAGAATGAGAATTCTGCACTCACTCCATTTTGCTTTGGGGAGCTCACTGAAAACCACAGACATCGTGTATGAGAGCCCTGGATAAACAGGGCTTTCTGCTTTGTGTAGTGTAATGGGATAATCTTAATTCTGCTTGTTAAGAAAAAAATATTAGAAGAAGAAAGGGGGGGGTAAATGTAGGTCACATTCTACAGCAGCCTTCTCCACTGAAGTGCATGCTCTCAAGAGCTACCTCCAGCATACTACAACTACCCATAAAAAAAGTTCCAACCAGTGTAATGTGAAATTCTTATTTGCTTTTAGACAACTGTACTATGTGGTCTTACAATGCAGGTAGCTTTAACTAATTTCAGAATATGTGTATACTCCCAAAATGGATGTGCTTTTGACTAGTTATAGTATACTTATTGGAAGGATTTGTCATCTGGGGAGATTTGTTTGTAAAATTGGTGCTTGAAATTGTCTTCCAAGTCGTGAGTCAAATTGTAGTCCTTTTGCTATAAAGAATTTGTCTTGTCTGTCTCCTTCCTGACCTATTCCCTGATAAAAGTTCTGAGTTCAGCCTGTTCAACAGAGATGATCTTTATGATGCTGTGAAGGATGGGATGTACAAATGTCTTACATACTTTGTAAAGCAGCTCAGTCTAGCAAATTCTAACAGTATCTGAGGCAAAATCAGTGTGTAGAATAGTTTTAGCAAACATGAAGATAGTGCAGTTCAAAATTGGGCTTCCAAAAGGCATTTAATGAGGGAAGATGGATGCAGGCGGTGGCTGAGTGACGAATTCTTCCTCTCATTTGAACTTCTAGAAGAAATAAAGGTGCTTTGGTAAATCTCTTTTTCAATTTAAAGATCTGTTTGTGTTTTGCTGCATCTTAGTGAGAAAATATTTATGCTACCAATCCCTTGAATGCAGCTCATACTGCTGAATAGTGATGTATTTTTTTTATTTTACCTGGTCTCTCTATGGTCTTTTAAACTTTTTTAAAGCAACTACAAACAGGGAGCTTTTTTTCTTCACCATATTCTTTGATTCCCAGATTCCCACACCAGTTTGCTAAGCATTCAAGAAAACAGTTTACTGCTTAGGCATTCAGTGCGTTTTATTCCTGCTTCATTTTCTCTAGATCTTGTTCTCTCCTTCTTCAGTTCTGAAATGACATGTCTCTTCACCCTTGCATTTTGCTCTTTCATTTCTCAATTCTAATGTGCATTTTATTACTTCATCCTTTCTCTTAGCAAGTTAGCAGTAGATAGATTTTGGAACACTTGTATTTGAAGTCACTGATTTTTGAATCAGAACAGTCTGCAGAAGCAAGCCCAAGGGCAGGAGTGAAAACGAAAGCAAAATATTCCCTTGTTGTGATCACTGTCTAATCTACAAGCAGGGTTAATATTGGGAGTGTAAGTCAGTGGTGATACCCAATAGATAATTGATTGAAGAGAGGGCTTCAAAATGTATAGAGATATAGATCTTTCTTGGAAAAAATCACTTTTTTTCTTTTGTATTCAATTACCTCTATCTCTGTTCTCAAGTGTATCTTGATATCCTATAATTTATCTTCAACATGATCATAACACAAAGGCAGAGTCTTTGAGCTATGTTTTAGTGCTCTGTGTGTGGGTTGTTTCAAAAACCTTTAAAATGTATTCTCTTCAAAAGTAGTACAATGAATTAGTGAGGAATGTGTGTGGGGTGGGTGTGTCCTAAAAAAATACAGTACAAATAAAGAAGAAACAACAGAAATGCATCTGTAATGAGTGCTGAGAGGCAAGAAAATGGTATATGACAGGGTGTCCTGAGCTATATGAGACCTAGCACTTCAAGCAGTTCCTTTGAAATCAGTGTAGTTCATTAATATAAATATACTTATCTGGGTGTTAAACAACACAGGTTTCTCAGCAGCTTTCTTCCTAACAAAAAAAGAAAAACAAACGAAAAACAAAACAACCCCCCCCCACAAACAAACCCAAACAAAACAAACAAACAAATGAAACCAAAAACCAACAACAAAAAATCCTCATTATGAAAGCAAAGGTTTTGGAATAACATTTTTCAGAGTATTTTTTTCTAAGTGCTTGGATAATGTTAGGAAATAGTTGACAGTGCTGCTTTTTTTTTTTTTTTTTTTTCTTGTGATACTATAGTTCCAAAGTGTCAGAAACTAAAGACAAGGAAATTCCGAATCAGTATCTTGGCTCAGTTGTAGGCACAAGTAGAGGAAGCAGTTGGCCTGCAAAGCCACCTTAAAATGCAATACATGTGAACATGTGCACCCATTAAACAGATATTGATAGACATTTATAATGTTATTTTTGTATATGCTTTAATGATTCAGGCATGCAATTCAACAGTGCATGTAAGACTTTCTAAGATCTAAACAAGTTAGATTTTGTTTTCAGCAATAATATTGGCACTCATGAGCCTTTATTTCCTTGAAAGTTAATGGAGCATGCAGTCCTAGAGGTTTGGAGCATTCACATTTGCAAAGGGATATTTTTTTAATTTCTGCTTCTTTAAATGCTGTTTTAAAATGAGTGATTTATCAAAATGTACATGCATGAAGAGGCAACATTAGGAGTGTCTTTTATCTGAACTTTTTTTTGTTTCTGCCTAGTTGCCTCCTCCATACATCAGTGGCACAACGCAACCTGATTTGGGAAGGGAGGTCTATCCCTTAGGCTGCAATCAGTTTAGGTATCAGGAGCTACTGATCTCCTGGAATTGGAGGAAATGCTGCAGCTGCATGGTGGTGATACCTTTCCTGGCGTACTTTGTCCTTTGTCAGGTCAGAGCAATTCAGGAAATATGGAAAGACTGTGAGCCAGAATTCATATGGCTCTTTCTGCTCTAGTGGCTTTGCTGAGCGCTCCATGCAGAGGAGCTGCCTGGTGTTTTCTGTTCCTTTTACAAACTGTGCAGTGTCCTGCTTATTTACATTTACTTACACTGAATAAAGGTGAAGGGCATAACCCATCCTTGACTCCTATAAGAAATCTCAGCAGTAAGGTTTAGAAAATAAGGATGTTAGGTCCCTTAACAGATCATCTGCTAATTGCCAGGTTCGTTTGGGAAGTGACAGCATTTCAGTGCTGCTCAGGAATGCCTGCTGCTGCTTGGCTCGCTCTGCAAAGTGCATGGAGTCAGCAGCAATATGCTTTCTGTGGGAGGGAAGCCATCCCTGGAAGGGCACAGAAAAGGCCAGTCCTCTGAAGCAGCTGTCACAAATATTCCTGCTCTGCAAAAGGCCTCACTACACCAGGGAAGACTAGGACAGAGTTGGTATCACAGAATCATGGAATGGTAAGATTGGGAAGGACGTCAGGGATCATCTAGTTCCAACCCCCTGCCATAGGCAGGAACACCTCCCACTAGTACAGGTCATTCAAGGCCTTGTCCCACCTGGCCTTGAACATCTCCAGGGAGGGAGCAGCCACAACCTCCCTGGGCAACCCGTGCCAGTGCCTCACCACGCTCACTCTAAAGAACTTCCTCCTGACATCTAGTCTAAATCTTGCCCCTGACAGTTTAAACCCATTGCCTCTAGTCCTGTCATTGCAAGACCTTGTCAATAGTCCCTCCACAGCCTTCCTGTAGCCCCCTTCAGATCCTGGAAGGCTACTCGAAGGTCTCCTGGAAGCCTTCTCTTCTCCAGGCTGAAGAGCCCAATGCAGTTTAAAGCACCAGCACCCAATCAATGCAGTTTAAAGCACCAGCATGCTGTGACCGCAATGCTGGTTGATAAAATTAATGTCATATGTATCCTCCCCAGCTTTACAGACAAGATTATGGCAGTAACACAGATGAGATGGTTTAGACATGTCTGCTAGTGACTTTGGAATGCAGAGATGCTCTACAGCATGACAAGAGCAACAGTCTAAAAGAGATCTTGACACAGATCATGCCACATTTTCTCTCTCCCATATGGCATGAGAACCCCACTTAATCCCTTCTGAAGTGCCCCAGGCTCACCAGTACCTGGAATGTGTGACAGGAGTTTGAGCTTCACCAGCTACAGTGTGCTTCAGAGACAGAGTAACTGAGAACTCAGCCTTTCATGAAGGAGGGATAGGTACCTTGCTTATTAAATCCACATCAACTACATAAAAAGAGCAATCAATGAAGTGATCTGATACACTTTTTGAACTTTACTGTTGTCTTTCTGCCAGATTTCATCTTCCTCTCCTGAACCTTCACAGTGATCTTCGTGAGTAAGTGGAGAAAACTGCCTTTGTGACTAGTTTTTTGTTCTGGAAAACATCTGATCTTTTGGGGATATTTTCTAGTTGACCTCAGACAGAGTAAAAACATTGAAAATTTCAGATGTTAAATGTTAAAGGTCTGAGAAAGTTACAAGCAACTGGAAATGGTGAGTATGATGGAAAGTATTAGCCTGGTGTAACAATGCATGGAGCAATGGCAACATCTATAATTCTAATTCTAAGTGACAAAACAGAAAGGAAAACTACATTCCAAGGGATTTAAAAGGATTTTTAAAAAAACCTGGGGCAAATTGTCCCCTCCCTTGTTAAAACCCACAGGAAAGGATTTCTGTTTGGAAACTGGTACATGGTGAGTGATCTGCAGACCTTTCTCCCAGACTGACTCAGCCCAGACACAGGATCTCTTTTTCTGCTCTCTCCCTTTAGAGTGTGCTCGCAGACGCCTGAGCTAACTTGTTTCAGGTCCTGCCCTAGGGGTCTTCCTCACCTCCCACCTCACTCCTGCCACTAGTTAGCCTCTTTTCTTTGGAGACACCCTTGTAGTTGTCTCGGATTGTTGGGAATAGTCTCCAGAAAGGAAAGGGAAAGCTGTGGAAACTATGCAGCCTCTGTCCCCTGGGCTGCACAATTTATAGAGAAAGGGAAAGGGACAGCAGAGATGGGTAAGAAAAGAGATCTGACTTGGCTGCAAGCAAGCATCTGTACAGTGTGAAGAATGTTAATACCTGGCTGCCCATATTACAGCTGCCCATGTGAGGTCTTTTTAAAAACCTTAACAAAACAGCACAATGCTATCTCAATGTTTCTCTTTTTTTATAGTATGATATTTTAAATGTAATTTTTAGCAACATGAGACAAACAGAAATTTCTACTGTGGGACCTCAGAAGAAAGTCTCTTTGTCCCCAAGTGGCATATTGCTTCATGAACTTTCACAGATGTTTCATTAATTTGTCATCCTGAGCTACAGAATTACTTTTGTTAGGATGTAGAAATAGCTCTGTACTTGCAGAGCTGTTGGTGACATGACTCATGGTCCCACTGCATAGACTTGAGCTAGTGCAATAGTTGTATAGAGGGAGGGATTCATTTTTTTTTCAGTCTGTTGTGGTAACAAAGCAGAAAAAATGCACTGAGCTTTACTTTCTTCCCCTCCAACTAGTGGCAAAAGTCTTAAACATACTCATAAGAAAAATGAATGATGATCTGTAGTAAGGATTTATTATTCTACCAGTTACTTAAATTTCTTCCTTAGGATTACACGAAAGGCAGTTAGAAGTTTTCTTTTTCTTATAAAAAAAGATCTAGGCAGAACCAGGTAACAAAAAAGCAAAGCTCAAAACAAATGACAACACTGTGGAAGAATCTGCCTTCAGTCACTGAATCTATTATGAAGAAAACATAGTCTGGGATTTATTATCTAGCAAATGTTTGTTATTTTTAATACCCAATAAGCTTTTTTCAGATACATGTCCTAGAAAATGAGGGAAATATTCCTTCCTTGCTGAAACTCTTTGGACATTGTAGAGCCCCTTCAATCCTCTCCCTTAATGACAGCAGACACATGTTGGGCCAACTGAGATAGCTGAAAGTGCCTTTCTTGGCTGTTGATGTTTCATGACAGAGGTAAAGAGCAGGTCAAGCCACTCTTCTGAACTGCAGAAACCTAGCTGAGTACAGAGAGCTGGGTGTAAGGCCAGTGAATGGAAGGACATCTTTAGACCAAATGAAATGGTCCTTGGTGCCTGAAGGCCACTGCAGGTGCAGTAACAGTGCAGGGAAGGTGCAACAAGTTTCTTTCAAGGTCCTTGCTGAGACAGATGAAGCTTTAGTCCCAGCCAGGGGCAAGGCAGCTCTGGTGCTAACAGCTCCGCTACCTTCCCAGCTGTGTCCTTTTATATTACCACTGCATCCCTACTGGCTCCCACTCATCTGTCAGCCTGCATTTTGAGGATGCTGGGGATCTGACACTCATTCATACCCCCACGATGAGCAAACATCTACAGCAATAGGCCTAAGGAGTTTTCCAGTAACTACTTTGCATGCTTTTGTCATTTTGAGCTGGAAAGGTGTATTAACTAGTTGATGGTCCCAACAAGAAGGAATCTCTCCTCTTCTGCCCCTACATATTCCTGAGAGGATGGAATGATGTTAATGGTTGTACTCTATGACCTTGAAGGTCTATGAGTCTATGACTGTGGAGTGTCAGGACCACTGCCTGAGCAACAGGATGTGCTCAGCTCGGCCCTCACTGTCCTGGCTAAGTTTACAAGGCTCTCCTCAGAAGTTGTGCCTGGTGTTGGGGAAGTGTAATGGTTTGAGCCACATCATATATATCCCTGCATTATTCTGAGCAATGATGCCTGAAATTTGTATCACTCTTGAGACATTGTAGTCAGGGTGGGGGCTGAGCTTGCTCTCATTCAGGTTTCATTTTTGTGTGATGCCATTGCTCTGTATAAACGTCGGTCAGGTATTTTCCTTTCTCTTTTTCCTTTTACCTGTGTCTCTTGGGGTAATCTGATATCTCTGCAGTAGAGTAGCAAATAATTTTGTGTAACTCAACTAAAGCTTCCCTTTAGGGAAGGAGGGAGGGAAAGAAGGGAAGGAGAGAAGGACAAGGAAAAAAAAAAAACAAACAGTGAGGCTATCCCCTGACAGAAATGTAACCTCAGGTGCAGCCTGTGCAAGTTCCCAGGGTGATTGAGTCTGGGTGGTGTCCTTTACAGTGAGCCATTTCTCAGGACCACCCTTTTTTTGTAGTGGGGTTGCCCTGGTCTTGGTTCCTAAGAGGACAGAAAGAAAAGCAGTGAAGCAAGGGTGTGAAATCAAGAGGAATGAGTTGTAATGGTTGTAATTGTGCAAGAAACTTCTTAAAAAGCTGAATAACAGCATATAAATTCTGGCACTCCCATCCTTCTTTTGTATGGATGTAATTTTAAAGAATTAAATCTTATACTCAATAAACAACTAGTGTGTCAGAGCAGAGCTTGAGCCATGAAACAGATTATAAATGTTTGGCTACTCACAGGAGCCTGAGTGAGGAGAGAGCAGCAGGGACCAGAGCACAGCCATGAGCATGGAGGGTTTGCCCTAGGGTGTCCCAGACCATATCCTCTCTGTGGCACCTTAGAGATGTACCAGATGTTGCTCTTTTTGTTTGCTTGCAAATAGCAGAGAGGAAGGCTGGCCTACAAGAGTGTGTCTCTCTTGTTTGCCCTGCTGCTCGGTGTCAGCACTAGGCCAAGGCCCCTCTGCATGTTCTGAAGGGGATGTGGTGTGCTGCAACAGCTATGTGAATTGAGGGGTATCACTGGGGGAGCATGCTGAAGAGGTCCCTGCCACCTGGCCACTACTTCACATGGTCATTATGGAGATTCATCACCACTGCTGCTGTTTGCTGCCCCCAGGCACTCTCTTGGCTTTTGCTTGCCAGAGTTCAGCTGGCCAATGTAGCTCTCTGCCTCCACAGCCACTAGAAACCACAGAGTTCCATTTCCCAAAATCTGTGGCATGCTCAGGGGCATGTTCACAGAATTACCTAGTGTCAAGGGTTGGAAGGGACCTGCAGAGATCATCCAACCCAACCTGCCTGCCAGAACAGGATCACCTAGAGTAGCTCACACAGGAACACATCCAGGCAGGTTTTGAATATCTCCAGAGAAAGAAACAAACAGTGTTTTGTCACCCTCAGAGCATCAAAACAAGTGAAAAAACTTATGTTTATGTGGAACCTCCTCTCCTCCAGATTGCACCCATTGCCCTTTGTCCTGTCATTGGATGTCACTGAGAAGAGGCTGGCTCCATCCTCCCAAAACTCACCCATCACATATTTATAAACATTAATAAGGTCACCCCTCAGTGTCCTGTTCTCCAGTCTAAAGAGCTCCAGCTCCCTCAGCCTTTCCTCATATGGGAGATATTCCACTCCCTTTGTGGATAATGTTTGTGGCTCTGTGCTGGACTCTTTCAAGCAGTTCCCTGAACTGTTGATGCTCTTACTTTGGTAGCCAAGCACATTGTGTATTTTACAGTTCATTTGCAGTCTCCAAGGTAACTAATGTTGATTTATGTCCATTCCTCTGTGAAATCCTAGTCTTGTGGTGTCAAAATGGAAGGCATGCTCCCAGGATGCTGTTAGGACAAGATATAAGCCCAGTAAGCTTGCCAAAATGCTCATACCTCAGTAGCCTTTCAAATATCCCTACAGAGAAAAGAATAAAGCCTATTCATAGCCTGCCCCTCAAATGTTGTAAATGCTTCCCGATAGAGGCAGCATGAAAAGGAAGGTGGTGGATGTAGGAACCCCTTCAGTGTTGGTCAGACAATCATATGTAGAGTCCAGGCTCTCATATTGCTACTCAGCAGCACTCAGAGTGCAGTGTCAAACCCAGTGGCCTTTTTGAGAGAGAGGTCTCCTGAGAGCAGGACAGACCTTATCCATTCCTACTGCACATAAGGACTCCTCACTCAATCCTTGGAGCTGCTTGTGCAGCTTCCACACCAGATGACCAAGGCTCCTACTCTGGGGAACTTGGGTGAGAGATGTTTGGGACCACTTTTATTTGTTTTGCTATGCTATGTTCCTCTTGCAGCACAGCCATGAGAAATTGGGCAGCATCATGCTTGAGAGAAATTTTAATCTAGTCCAGCTAGGATAAATCTCTGGGGCTTTCCCCCTTGGCAGTTAGCATTGCTGTGTAAATAGGCAGTTAAAAACAACAACAACAACATAAAAATATGAAAGAAGCCATAGGAACTGTCACGGTAGGTCAGACAAAAGTCCTTCTGTTGCAAGTAAAGCAAAAGATACCAGGAGGCATAAGGCAGCATTTCTAATGATATGTGCTCCCAGCTTTCTGGCCACCGGCTGCTTAGGGACATTCTGTTCCTGCAGCCTGCACCTCCTGGCACTGATTTGGTTTCACATAATATCATCATCACAGCGACTCCTGGGATTTCAAATATGGATGAGAGCTTCACTGTGTTCATTAGCAGAAAGAGCACCAAAGTCCATTCTGCCTGTAAGTTTGGACTGCGGGTGTTGTTCTCTGCAGCAGGGGAAAGATGAGAAGAGTCAGAGTTTAGCAGAAAAAATAGAAAAGTCATAGACAAAGAAACAGAAAAAAGCCATATCTTTGTAATTTTGTATCTGTTTTTACTTAAGAACTACGCTCTTGTGTTGACCAGTTGCCCCAGATTCAACATTCAAATGTAATGTCAATTACTCTTAACTCCAGTCTGGTAAATATCAACAATCTGCTGCTCGAACTGCAGTAGCAGATAAGTTGCCAGGGTAAAGTGAATTAAGTAACACGCAACCGTAAAAACATATCAGGACAGGAATCATCAAAGGAGGACAGAATTAAAACACCCCAAAGTGCAGACAAATGTGCCCTGATGTTTTTCCAGTAGAATAATTACTCAACAGGACTATGAACTCCTGAACTGGCCTGTGTTGCTTCAGCTTGGCCTCTCTGATTGTGAACTGGAAGAAGTTTCCATCAAAGCAGGCTGGAAACATCTGCTGCACAAGGGAAGCTCCTCTCAGCGTATCCACCTGCCTTCCTTTTCACTACTGCTGGACTCGTATGAGCGGGATGTCAGTGCCACTCCTTCTCAAGCGGTCTCTGCTCATCAGTATGGCTTTATTGACAAAGCATCTGCATGTCCTACATGCCCAGATATGCTGGTGAGTGTCAAGTAGCTGGTGTGCCTCTAAGCCACTGAGTCTTTTCCCTGCGGTACATCCTTGAGCATCCTGCAAGTCAAATAGGCGGTCCTAGAGACACAGCCCTTTCCATAGGGTGTCTGTCACATTCTTTTTTAATTAGATAGTAAAGAAAACTGAATGATTACCTCCCACTCATATGGTTCTCCTTAAAACCATCTTCTTTCCACCATTCTTTGTCCTCTTCAAAACAAACAAACATTCTTTGGTTTGGTTCCAGGAGTGCTGCCTGCTTCCAGAAAGCAGTACTGCTCCTCTCTTCGCGCATTTCAAACTCAAGAGACGGACTAGCTAGGTGAGACTTTACAATTGAAATTATTTTCAGTACAATGAGCAGCATTTGCATTCTTTCTTTGTACTGGCTGCTGCCAGCAGGCTTTGCAGGGCTCCCAAGATGTGTGATGGCAGGCCAGAGCACCTCAAGGAGCCAATGTTCTCATTTGCATCATGCTACAAGCCTGAAGTTAGCAGTTCTGAGTTGCTTCTTTTGCCCACCCTGCCATCTTACCTGTATTTCATAGGGATGACACAGCTACACAAAGAGTTAGAATCATAGAATGGTTTAGGTTGGAAGGGACCTCAAAGATCATCTAGTTCCAGCCCCCCACCATAGGCAGGTACACCTCCCACTAGAACAGGTCACTCAAAGCCTCCTCCAACCTGGCCTTCAGCACCTCCAGGGAGGGAGCAGCCACAACCTCCCTGGGCAACCCGTCCCAGTGTCTCACCACCCTCACTGTAAAGAACTTCTTCCTAACATCCAGTCTAAATCTTGCCCCTGACAGTTTAAACCCATTGCCCCTCATCCTGTCATTACAAGACCTTGTCAATAGTCCCTCTCCAGCCCTCCTATAGGCCCCTTTCAGATACTGGAAGACTACTCTAAGTTCTCCTGCAAGCCTTCTCTTCTCCAGGCTGCAGAGCCCAAACCTCTCAGCCTGTCCTCATAGGAGAGCTGCTGCAGCCCTCTGAGCATCTTCGTGGCCTCCTCTGGACTGGCTCTAACAGTTCCATGTCCTTCTTGTGTTGGAGGCTCCAGAACTGTACACAGTGCTCCAGGTGGGGTCATTTAAACTTCATCAAAAATACAGAAATAGCTCTTTGGCAAGAGATTTAACTTAGGGTTTGGGAAACATAGGTTCCAATGCCTATTTTAATTTATCTGTGCTGATATAAGAACTGATATTTCCTACCAGTTCAGCTTAATTTAAAGTTGCCATAATTTGCTTTCCTTAGGGCAAAAGTACTGCAGGTGTTTATCTTAGCACAGAAATGCAGTGTTTCTTAGCTATCTCAGACAGGCCCAGTGTCCCTCCAGTTGATGGATTTTCTCTGTTAGGTTTGTTTAAAAAGGAGTGGTTTATGATCAGTCACCATCACAGTGTTGCAGCTGAGGGTTCAGTCATGTGAAGCCAAGAAGAAACAGCAGAGGCATGCCTGTCCCATGCTGTGTTTTTTTCTCTATCTTGAAATATTATTAGTGATTTGGATGGTGATGTAGTCTCCATCTATAGCTTCAGAAAGCGCTGTAATCTGCTATATACTGCCATAACCTCTCCTCCCCTCAGAGCTGCACATCTTAACAGGTGCTCGCATTCTTCTTTAAACAGAAATATTCTTCTACTGCAAACTTTTGTGGCTAACAGGTCAGAAGGAAACTTAAGGTTAAGTGCTTGCATTTCACATACAAGATCTGTTCCTACTGAAAAAAAAATCTTGATTTATGTATAATGAAATATGTGGTAATAAACAGGGAGGGTGGTGGTGCAGGGAAATTCTTTGAGTCAGGAAAATAAGTTGTCCACTCAACCTTCAAGGGCTGTATATGAAGATAATTATTAAAAGTATCAACAGTATGAGAAAGGGTGTGGCTAGTAGGTC
>VWYK01067710.1:0-10016 GCA_013399775.1 Semnornis frantzii
AGAGAAAAGAAAAGAAAAATAAGGGAGAAAGAAAATAAATCTTTAGCTATGAAATGGAAGGTCACATAAAGAAAAGAATTGTAACTGGACTGATAACCATGTCCCTTAAATTAATACAGAATAATTGGAAATGATAATTTGCAAGTGACATTTCCTGCATGGTTAACCATGGTATAGGCTTTATTGTTATATTGTTAAAAATGAATAAGTTGCTGCACAACTGCTAATAGCATTTGTAGCTATTGAAGATAAGGCAACAGTAAGGAGTAATCAAACCACATTCTACCAAGTATAAAATGACTATGTAAAATGACATCTGTAAATCAAAGCTTAATTACCCTGATGCAATTTGCAGTAACTGGCCAGCCCAAGCTCTCTTCAGGCGAGCTGTCCTGATGGAACTGGGTGATGACACAATCAGATGGGATATCCTGGTTGTAGCTGAGATAGAAGGCTGCTGCTATCTCCCTGCAAAGGCTTGTTACACCTTCAGATTTGCTGGCATAACAACTCATGTCACTGTTCTCTTACTTTGCTGTCTGTCCATACTATCTGGGTTTAAGAAAACTTGCCTGAAAAAAACAACCTAAAAACCCCAAAACCCAAAACAAAACAAAAAATAAAAGCAAACTCACATCCTGAAAATTTGGCTAATTCCTTAGTGTAGGTTAGGAAGTCTGATCTCCCCTGTATCAGAAGGCCTCTGTGCATGTGGTGTGACATTCCCATTTTGGTTTGGGTGTTGTTGACATGGAGGGGGTACTGAAAGGATTAGAGGCTTGGCAAAAGATGTCTGATGGTGTAAGAAATGAAGAAGCTGATTTATTTAGCCTCTATGAAAGAAGACTGAGAAATACTTTGATTGCACAGCATAATAGAGAAAACGTAAATTTAATCTGTCAGAAAGCAGATAACAAGAATCATGGATATGAAAGCTAGACATGTTCGTCTTGGAAATAAGGCACATATCTTTTTAACAATGAAACTGATTAAGCAACTACAGAAAAGAATGATGGAGTTTCCATTTCCTGATGCATGCTACTTAATTTAGATTGAGTCACCTTCCAGGGAGAAATGTGTCAGTCCAATACAAGTTGCTGGCTAGATGCAGTCCTAACTGGATGAGATGAAAGTCAAATCTATTGGTTTTCTTCTCAATGATGGATTTAAAATATAAGAATTATTTTTTCCCCTGTGGTTACTACAGAAAACTAAACACTGCAGAGGCTGATATAAACATATTTCATCTCATCTCATCTTTCGTGGTACTCTAATTTAGGATAAAAACATGATTTCAGTCAGTAATCCAAGTTTCTTCCCCATTTTATAGCTATACAAGTGGAAGTGTTATTATTATCACCATTAGGGCTTAAGCATATGTTTAATGTGCACTTAAACACTTTTTTCAACTTGCAGCCTTAATCATCACAGTGTAATAAGAGCTGTGCGGCAGATTAGTTCTCAGAGCTTCTATACCTTAGGCAGTGGTGCCATTAATTCAAATAAACCAAGCAGCACTAGGCCTGGCAGGTATTTGGAAGGGAGACCTCCAATGCAAATGTATGCTGTTTAAATTAACTTTTGTTGAGGCGACTCATGCGCCTACTAAATGTGTGCATTGCATTTAAAAACAGAGAGTAAGCTAAGAAGAACATGATAGGACAGTGGTTTAATAGGAACTGACACAGGAAGTAGATGTAAAATGAATGGAGTGCAAGAAGATTCACAAGATATCGTCTGGTTTGAGTTAGAACAGAGCTAATTCTCTTCAGTGATGTTCCTTTTCAGCTCAATCTCTCCTCAGTGACTGCTCTTTCTGAATATTTTTAGTGTTTGCTTTTATAAAGCATAATGCTCAATGCAGATAGTTACTATCAAGAATTGGAGTTCAGAAAGGCTCTTGCTTATACTTGTTCCTGTGCAGACCAAGGTCACTACTAAATCTTGTCCACTACCTTGAGATGCAGTGAGAGTTGGCAGTGGTAGGGAGGAGTGGACAGCACAGGTGACCCTAACCTGACGAACAAAGGATTCTGCTCCATAGAGATCATATTCAAAATATGGTGTGGGCTTACAAGGGTTAAGTCTCTTCTTCAAATGGTTTGTATCTAAGGAGGACTCTGTCCATTCTGCCTTTGATCCCAACCTGTATGTTCCTGAATCCAATCTCAGAATCCAGCTCCTATCTGCCATTAAGTCTTCTCTGGGACTTCTGCAGTGCCTGGCCACAACTTCAGTTGTGACAGTGACCTAACTGCCTTCGGGGTTTGATATCTGGTTTGCATATATTTGTATATATTTAATTTTATTGTTATTATTTTTGTTAAAGTTATTTCAGTTTTCCAATCCATCAGTCTGTCCCACTTATTCCCTTTTTTTTCGACTTTCCATTTAGGAAGGGAGAGGGGTTGGTAGACAGCACCTATCGCTCATTTAGTGACTGGTTCAGCCCTAACTCTCAGAAGATATGAGTCAGATTTCAAATAAAAATGCAAGATAAGTGCATCTTTCCATAAATTCTCCAATCCTTCTGATTTTTCCATATTCTAAATAGTGCGGATATTGTTTTCTATCTGTACAAATAAAATTAATTCCATAGAAATGCCTTCTGCCGAGCCAGATATAGATCTAAAGAATCATAGCTCTGCTATGAAGACAGGCTGAGAGAGCCGGGGCTCTTCAGCCTGGAGAAGAGAAGGCTTCGAGGAGACCTTAGAATAGCCTTCCAGTATCTGAAGGGGGCCTACAGGAAGGCTGGGGAGGGATTATTTACAACGTCTTGCAATGACAGGACAAGGGGCAATGGGTTTAAACTGGCAGAGGGGAGATTTAGACTGGATGTTAGGAGGAAGTTGTTTGCAGTGAGGGTGGTGAGACATTGGAACATGTTGCCCAGGGAGGTTGTGGCTGCTCCCTGGCTGGAGGGGCTCAAGGCCAGGGTGGAGAAGGCCTTGAGTGACCTGTACTAGTGGGAAATGTCCTTGCCTATGGCAGGGGGTTAGAACTAGATGATCCTTGAGGTCCCTTCCAACGTTACTATTCTACGATTCTATGATTCTAATCGCTAATTTTTTTTCAGAACTATCCAGAAAAGTCTCCATCCTTTTCCTCCAGCAGAAGCTATTTAACTGGCTTGAGCAGAAAGGGTACATAAGAAATGTCTGTATGATCATGATTGTACGTTCAACATGCAACTAATCTGGCAACCAACTTGCTACCAAAAATTGCTAAGCTTGTGACTTAATATGATTATAAAATAAATATCTTGGTCTAAACAAAGAAAAGAAGATTCTATGAGTTTAGTTTCCCAGGCACATTCTCTAATATAATATCAAGAGTAAACATTGGTCAAATCTTTATCATATTTGGACCCCCATGAAGTTTTGCTTCTGAGCAGTTTTCTTGACATTCAATGATGGTACTGTTCTACTTTCAGGCCACATTCAGAATGAAACTTTTCAGAAGTTAATAACTTGGTGTTTCTACTTCAGTGTCAAATATGGTTGAAATTGGTCTAGGCTTAAGTTCTCACAGGTAGAGAGATGTGAAGGCACACAGAGCATCACCTCTTGCACTTTGTCCCCTAAGGAAACTATATGGGAAAAGATATTGGCTGTTTATACAGACACCAAAGATAACAATACAAACCATAATTAAAGACAATAAAAGCATTGGAAGGCATATTAAACCTTGTACATCAGGGTTTAAGCTAAACTCTAGCTATTAGAGAAGATTATAGCTCTATATTAGAGCAAATAATTGATTTTCTGGGTCAATTCTGATTCACTGCCCAAAAATAAAGTGAAAAAAAAAATTAACTGATAGCTGCTGTGAAGCTTTTTATGTCTTCCTCATGGTGCCTTCACCTTCTGATCTTGGGATGACTAGAGAGGGACACGGCTGGGTGGACTGGGGTCTTGTCCAGGCAGATAATGTCTATGGGTCATGTTTTGGAAACCATAGTCTGGAGACGCTTTCCTTATCTATAATAACCAGTAGCCTATTTTTCTCCACCGACTGTAAGACAAACAAGGGTGGGACATCTCTGATGGTAGATGGTCAAAACTGCTCATCACCTTACACTTCCTGAGATGTGATATTTAAATGAGGCCCTCATGGTGGGCTGTGTGAATACAACTTCATGTGTCTACAAACTGATGTAAAATTCTCCAGGCTTATGCTTGCTGGAGGGAAAATTCCCACTGCAGAGGCAAAATCTCATTGGCAGTCTGCCAACACCATCTCCTGAGATCAAGGGTCCTGTGACAACTGTTTACTTACTTGCAATTCTGTTTGATTTAGTTATTTTAGTTGGAAACGGCTTTCAGTTCTGCCAGAAAATTATTACAGGAGACTGATACAGGATTTTCTTTGATACCTTTCTTTATCAGGATATCTTCTCAAGCCAAGGCAGAGGCAGGTTGAGGTACACAGGTGAGTGCCAAAAAATGCCGTTGACTATGGAAAGTCATGAAGCATGAGCAGTAGCAATACACAAGCCAGGGAAATGCTTCTGCTCTCCAGAGGTCTCCCTGACTTGCCTCAAGCACTCCCTTGATGTAGTTGAGCTCCTGCTGTGTCTGGTAGTGCAGGACTGTGCCATGCCACCTTCTCATGCCTCATCTTCGTACCTGCAAAATGGGCCTAAGACCTGATATTGCAGTGACTGTGAGACACTTGGGATTGAATACACAAAATTTCCTGTTCATGTTAAACTCCTGCTATGAGTGATTCTGTATCAGCAGGGTTAGATGCTGTTAGCATCCTTGAGACTGATTTTAGTTATAATGAGAGGTAGTAAGAGAAGTGTTTAAGGTTGCAGAATATCATTTAGGCTGGTGCTGTTATATCAGAATGGGTAAGAGGCATTCTCAGTTGGAGGAAACTCAAATGGCTCTGTTGTATCATGGACCATGTGGCTGCTTTGAGGTTTTGTAACATTTCTGTAGCTCAGGTGTTTAGGATCTGTGCTTTTTGAGCAGGGATTTTCTGAATCCCACCTTGCTGTCCTATCTCCAGGTAGTGTGGTATACTTGTGAGGCATAGCACAACGACAGCCGTGGGTCGTGTTGTGCCCACGGATTTATCCCAGTCGGACAGCTGTGCTCCGGCATGCAAGCGGAGAATCACAGAATCATAGAATCATAGAATGGTCTGGGCCAGAAGGGACTTCTAGAGGTCATTTAGTCCAGGCCTCCTGCAGTCAGCAGGGGCATCTCCACTCGACCAGGTTGCTCAGGGCCCTGTTAAGCATCACCTTGAATGCCTTCAGGGAAGGGGCCTCAACCACCTCCCTGAGCAACCCATCCCAGTGCTCCACAACCCTCATAGTAAAGAATTTGTTCCTAACATCCCATCTGAATTTACTCTTCTTTGTGATTTGGTTTAGTGGTGACTTGGTTTAGTGGTGACTTGGCAGTACTGGGTTAGTTGCTGGACTCAATGATCCTAAAAGTCTTTTCCAACTTCAATGGTTCTGTGATTCTATATTTACACAGAAATAGGTCAAATCATCTATCAGATTAAGGAATATTAAGTGTACATTGTAAATGTACATTTTATCTCTCTCCACTTCTCAAAAAATGACCACAAAATCTTAAAGGAACAGCCATTCAGTAAAAAGAATAACAAACCAAAAGAGCTCTTGCTGCAGTTTGTGCTTCCTTCTCAGCCATCCCTGCAGCACACCTGCAATTAAAGACTCCAACACAATTTTGGAAGTTCAACCACAGCTGACTAAGATACTGCCACCTCCACCCATTATTGTCATGACAGGGAAAGTGTGAACTGACTATGGATCTCAGCCAGGTGCTTCATCTTAGTGTTCAGAATTAGGTGCAATGAGTTTGGACGCCAGTAAGTTTGTGTCTTGTCTGTACAGTGGTGACAATAATTCCTTCTTGCTGTCCTGTGCTTCTGTGCTGTTGCAAATATGTGTGAGGAGTCTAGAGCACAAGCCTTATAAGGACTAATTGAGGGAACTGGGGTTATTTAGATTGGAGAAAAAGAGACTCAGGGGAGGCTTTCTTGCTCTCTACAATGTACTAGCAAGGTGGAGGTCAGACTCTTCTCCCAAGTAAAAAGTGACAGGGCAAGAGGAACTGGCCTCAAGTTGCCACAGGAGAGATTTAGGTAGGACATTAGGAAAAATTTCTTCCCCAAAAGAGTGGTAAAGCATTGAACAAGCTGCCCCGGGAAGTCATGGAGTCATCATCCCTGGAGGTATTTAAAAGATGGGTTGATGCAGTACTGAGTGACATGATTTAGTGGTGGATTTGGTGGTGCTGGGTTAGTAGTTGATCTAAATAATCTGAAAGGTCTTTTCAAACCTAAACAATTCTGTGATTCCATGACTATGGAGGCCATAACTTAAGAAAAAAACAGAAGCTATTTCCTCTGCAGAAAAAATGGGTATGTAGGAAATCATACAGTTCGTTTCATCTGATGCCATTCTGATAGTCAGAAGTTACTGCACTGAAACCAATGTATTACTTTCAAACAAGAAGGAAATAGGAAATGGCTTCTTTAATAGAAGTTTCCTTATGTAGAAGAGAGCAGAAAAGCAGTAATCCCAGTAAATTACTTCCTTGTCACTAAGTGATGCTGTGTTGACTGATCCCAGCAGAAAGTTTGGCCAAATCTAAGACTAGATCATATTACAGCAAACATTGCTCAGAGCATCCTCACATAAAATTGGAATAGACTTGAGCAAAATAACTTAAATGAACTGCTTGAAGCAGTTGATAATTCTTGTTATTTTTAAAGATGAATATAAAATAGTTTTATCAGAGGAATTTAGGGTGCGGTAGGTACTACAGGACCACCACTGATACAGAAGTGAATCCCTAATCTGAAGGATACTAGAGGCTTCTCATCATGCTTCCCAAAGAGTATGGACAAGGAGGAGGCATTTAGTTTCATCGTATTCCATGGATGTAGAACTTCTTCATATTCACTGTTAAGATAGAATAAAACAAACCAAAATCAAAGCACAGGTTTCCGTTTCCTTTGAGGGTGAGAGACAACAGAAAGATTGTTTTTACTGCAGTTCTCAGCATTTGAAATCCAATGGGACCTTCCTTTACAAATGCTTAATTTGGACTTGATGGGAACCCAGTTTACTAGTTTAAGTCACTGTTGGCTAATACAGCTTGAAGCTGTTCCACAATAAAGCACTACATTCAGCCATGGGCCTTATCACTGGAACTTATCTGACCTTTCCCAGGTAACCTGGAATTGCTTAACACTGAGGCTACCCCAAAACTAATAGAACCTTTCAGCATGGCTTAGGCTATCACTTCACTTTCCTGACATCAATTTCTAAAATAAAATAGAAGGCTAATTGGTAAATCAGGTGAGCATTTTTTCCTCTCCCTCTGAGATACAATGGTCAAACACATTTTTAAACCTAAACTGTTAACAGTACGAAGGCATGATTAAACATGTAAATAAAGGGGGAAGTTCAGCAGGATGATGAAAATTTAACTAGAATTTATCAGGCTAAATTTACCAACATTATTGAGGATGGATCTTAATTGCAGTCACCACATCTAAGTGATGTGTGATCAGTTATAAACACCATAGTTGATAACTTACGGGAGAAATGCATAAGCTAGAAATAGAGCATAACTCCTAGGTTCTTGGCAGCCCAAATTAATTTTTACCACATCATATCATGCTACTGTGCTGAAATGCTTTTAAAGAAATACAAGACTGCATAGGCTGACTAAAGCAGGAATTCTTCAAAAACTACCTGGCATGCGGTCCTGAAACTGAAGACAGACACTAATTGGATGCTTGGGATATTTTGCATTGGACTTTGAGATGTGTAGCAAAGCAAAGCCAGAAGGAACAACAGGAGCTGAACGCTGATCCAAGTGGGTCAGGGGCTGAATCATACCCATTGCTCTTTACTTGGCTGGGGGATTTGGGATAACGAGAGCAGGTGATGTGAATGATGGGTGTGAAAAAGGCTCTTCGAGCTGTCAGAGGAAATTAAGATAAAACAGAAAGGTAAAAGAGTGAGGAAAGCAGTCAGGCTCATAGGTTCAAAACTCTGCTGAATGTCCCAAAGACATGAACTCAAGCCAAACTGTAGAGGATAGCTCAGAGCCCAGACCGCAACATGTTTCTACAGCCAGTCTGAATACGTGGAGACTATAAAAAAGAGCAAAAAAGGGAGGGAAGCAGCAAAGTGTGAAGAGCTTTTATACTTATTCATTTGTCAGTAGTTTGGGCTATGAGCAACAGCCTTGAGGAACAGACCCATATTGCTGTTTTGTGCACTAAACACAGATGAAAAAAAAAGAGAGTTCCTGCCACAAACCACTTCTAATCTCAGTATAAGGCACAAATATCCTCTAATCACCACCCACGGTTGTATGAGGTGGGGAGCCTCCTGTCTACATTAAAGAAGGTCACCTGTTGGCAACACTGGTATTGCTGGTAGGTTCAAGTGTCCCAATCACAACTTGAAGGGACATTCCCTTTTGGGGTGTCCATCAAAGTCGCCCTGTTGTAGGAAGCTGGAGGCATCCAGGAGTGCATGTGATCACTTGCTGGCTGAGGATGGGGCACTCCTCAGACACGATCCCCAGGAACACTGCACATGGAGCTTCCTCCAAATCTTGGCCAGCACACAGGAATCTGATGTTTAAAAAGCCATTTTCCTGTCCGTATAAACAATTTGACCACAATAGCCAAATTCCTGGCTCCGAGGCCTCATTTAAATGTTGGTCAGTCAAGGGCCACAATTAACATTTCATTAGTAAACTCATTACAAAGGCAGGAAGTCTCAGACTTTCCCTTCATTCTCT
Source organism: Semnornis frantzii (assembly GCA_013399775.1). Classification (NCBI taxonomy): domain Eukaryota; kingdom Metazoa; phylum Chordata; class Aves; order Piciformes; family Ramphastidae; genus Semnornis; species Semnornis frantzii. The sequence goes on from VWYK01067710.1 coordinate 8,817, forward strand.
TTCAGGCCTCCAAAGGGAAGGACCAGGCCTGTCTTTGGCTTTCAATTCAGCAGAAGGGTGGTTTTTTTTTTTCTGTTCCTTCTCCTGATTTCCCTCCGCTTGCAGAGTAGTTGCTTTCCCTCAAGCAGGCAGGCATGACCTGAATATGTTGAATGTTCGGCTGGAAATAATCTACTTAACATAAATATTTCCATCTAAATTTCACCCTGGATAGCTTCCTCAGCATTCCCAGGGGGGCTGAAGAAGCAGTTGTTTTCAGAGATGATATGGTGAAGAGCCCAGTCACTTGCACTCACAAGTCTTTGTGGTAGAGAAACAGCCAAAAATCTGATCTGTGGTGCTGGAAGGTTATTTCGATCGTTTGCAACAGCCAGGAGGAAAACAGCCTTCTGACAGTTGGAAAGTGGTGAATGGTTAAAAGCACGGACATGGAGAATGGGAGCAAACTGTGCCTGTGATGAGGTACCTTGCTGGAAACATGATGGAACTGGTACAGTGACCTTTTTTCCTATATGGGAGAGGGACTGGGAGTTCATGCTATAGAATACCTGATGGGGCATTGCTCATTCGTAGGATACAGGACCCTACCTCTGGCTTCTTAGCTGTTTTTCCTTGTGATTATTCTTGGAATATGAATTACAAACAGAGCCCAGAAAGCCTGGCTTGCTGATTTAAAGTATGACAAGCCAGGCCACAACACAAATTCGTTACCAACACTTATGCTACTCTATGGAAATTTATTCACCTGGTCATGCCCTGGAGCAGGAAGAAAAGTAAAGAAGTCAATGCAGAAAATAATGATTGCAAACAGGTTTTAAAAAATTGTTTCTTTTTTCCCCCTCAGTATCTATTTTTCATTGCGGCACAAAGTAAGAGTTTAAAAAGTCTGCAGACTAGCATGGTGTATTTTGCGTTTTGTAATTTTGAGGGGATTTTTCTCAAAGTAAACTTTGTATTTCTCTCAAAATGGAGAGCTGTAGTGCTACCTGTACCATCAGTCATACAAGGAAAAACTTCTTTACTGTGGGAGTTATAGAGCACTGGAATTGGTTGTCCAGAGAGGTTAGGAAGTCTGGAGTACGATGTCCAGTTCTGGAGTCCCCAGCACAGGAAGGACATGGAACTGTTGGAGTGGGTCCAGAGGAGGCCATGAAGATGCTCAGAGGGCTGGAGCAGCTCTGCTATGAGGACAGGCTGAGA
>VWYK01067716.1:0-10687 GCA_013399775.1 Semnornis frantzii
ACTCCCAAACCGTCACACCCTTAGAACTACCCATCATGATTTCCATGGTACTGTATAGCCACAGAAAAGGATGGGAAAACTGTTCACAGATGCAAATTGCAAAGAGTAGCAGTAGTATTCCCAGAGAAGCATCCTCCTCTCAGTGTTGTCTCCAATGCATCAAGTTCCGACAAATAAGATGCCTTTAATGGCATTGGTTATTCAGGTTTATGATTCTGTTAGTGCTGAATGGAGTATGTTTGATCAAGTACAGGTGTCTCATTCTATTGACAGTCATGTCCCATCAGAACCCCCCATCATAATGGTAACTGAGCTTGGAGGTGTGAGGTCATGGGCATAGCAAGAGTTGGGCAACAGTGTGAAATCACAAGGAAAGACGCAGTCCCAGAGGCACTGAAAAGCTGCTTCAATAATTAAAGTATTCAAGAATTGCAAACAATAGAGAGGCTTCACAATTGCAGACACAAGGTCCTTTAAAGATTCGGGTATTTAGAGCACAGTGTAAAAAGAGGAGGTCCAGAATTTTGCAGCAGAGAAACGGGGGACCTCGAGAGCTGAAAATATTATATAGTTCAGTAATTCAATAAAACAGAATTTTAGTAATGCACTTAGGAGAATCGTATGACCAGTTAGTTATCTTGCCTGCACTTGCATTTTAAAGAAAAGAATGTGCATTTTTATAATGCATTTGTCTCATCTTAAAATAAACATTGAAATAGGTCAGATGAGTTTCATTCTGAATAGGTCTGTTTTAACCTAGGGAAATACCATTTGGTCAGTTCAAGTGCAGTAATCTTCACCAAGGTTCTTGGAGAATATTCTCAGCTTTGAAGAATAATAACAAGGAGGTGGCATTTCTCTCATCATAAGTATGTGCTCCACTGCCAACAGAGTTCACAATAAGCAAACAAAATCAGCCATAGCAACCTCATCAGAAAAAAACAAACAAACAAACAAACAAACAAACAAAAAGTTACATGCAAACCAAGATAAAACATAAATGCACATAGGTGAAGAAAAATTTACACAAGGCAAAGCTGACAAGCCTTAGTCCAGAAGCCTTGCAAAAGCAGCACAAAGCTAAGGAATGGCGGTACTGTATTACAGGGCTAGAGGGTAACAAATGTGATACAGCCAAGAGCAACACAAATGTAATGTATCATTAGAGATATTTACTAGGGAAGTAAAAATCTATTGATGTCAGGGTGATATCTCAGACAAGATACTTCCTTGAATATGTGTGTAAATTCTTTTCAACATGTTTAATAAATACTAATTGAAATGCAGGGAAAAAATCCTCAGCTAATCAAATGAATGAAGAGCCTGTGTTGCATGAGTAAATTAGAAGATTTTGTCTTGATTACTCTAGCAAAACAGAAGCTGAGAAGGGATGTGATTGCTATGTAAAAAGGTTAGAGAGAGGGAGTGTGTGGGAGTGCATCTAGAGAAGGAAAGCAGAAAAGAGAGCTATAGGTGAAACAACCTGGGCACAAAACCAAATGAAAACAATGTATTTGGAAATCAGATTAAACAAGCCTAAATCAGGGCTGTGACACTTGGAAACAGCTTTTGAGGAAGGATTACAGAGGTGCTAAAATTTACTTTTTTTGTGAAATGTCTTGGAACACTGCATTGACCTCAGTGCCACAGACAGAATCTTCCAAGTCCACAATGCCTCAGCTACTATGGGAGAAAAAAAAAAAAAAAAAAAGCTTTTTTATAGGGACAGCTAATGAGATTTCACAGAAATTAGTAATGAATGAAGGGTTGAGCAATGGATCCCCATAGTAGCAGACCGTCCTTTGAAAAGGTTTATCTGGTGGGAGTTAATGAACCGATTTCTGATGTTCTCCTTTGTTTACTTGAGGTCATAATACTTTCGAAATATTGTAAGGGATGTTGTTTGAGTTATTTTTGTTTGGATTGTTTGCCTCAGTTTCTACCTGAAACTAGAATGGATGATTTTTTTTTTTTTTAATGAGACCTTAATAGAAAAAGATGAAATAAAAAGTTTTGATGATTTTGCTTGTGGTTTAATGTTTTTGAATAAACAGGGCCTTTTTATGTACCTAAAATTGCTCTTTGAGAATGCAGTAATTACAGGACAACATTTGCATTTCATTTTTTAATGGTTTTCTCTATGCTAACTTTCTGACCCACTATGATAGTATTTTACCCAGTCTATTCTGTTTTATTCTGACAATTAACTTATTGAGAACACCTGCTTCTTACTACCAGATGATGCAGACTTTCTTCTGTTCTTTTTAAATCACCATGCTTCTTGACCTTGACATTAACTGAAACTACAGGCAATTGGAACCTCAGGTCTGGTTAAAACATACTCACTTAGGCCATAATTTATGTTACTATGCAATTATATCTCAAATTTCCACATTGAATCACAATTTCAAACTAAAAATAAAAGAAAAACAAAAGAAAACAAAACACAAATATAAGGCTTATGGGATTAGAAGTGAAAGTGTCAGGTAATAATGGATGTGAAAAACAGAGGCAGACAAATTGAGAAGATGCATGGTCAGATGTCGATGGTACATTTTAATGTGTTACACCAGCATTTTATGATACACTTGCTTTTGGCAATGAATAGCAAAACCTCTTTGGAGTGAGAAATCGTTTATTATTTTTGCTATGGGAAAAAGTTTGATGTAGAAAAGAAACAATACTTACTTAGTGTAGAGCTGTATCCATATTCTGATTCAATAAATAAAGCATTTCTAATATAACCATGATGTCCTGCGTTGTGCTGGTTTGAGCTAATTGGAATGTTTTAATAGAGAAAATTATACTATGGGCTGTGAAAGGAAACAGCAGTGATGTCTACTTCACTCATAGGCTTGCTGAGATGTTTAGGAATAAGAACTCAAAACACAAGATAAGACAGTGTCTTGAGCTGGGAGTCAGTCTCTCTGGGGTACAGCGTCTTGGTCTAGCTTCCGGATTCTCCTCTCTGCTGAGTAACTTCACTAACCACTTTTCTTCTAACCTCCCTGGCCGATCCTCGAAATTCTCCTTGTGTGTAAGGCAAACCTTGGGGTAAGGTATAGGGGTGGGGAGAAGGTGGAAGGGTGGTTGGGAGCCCCTCCTGGGGTCTCTGATTTCTGGGAGAGGTGTTGCATTTCTGTATTACCTTTACTTTGACATTTCTGTAAATATTCTTGTATATAGTGTATATATCTGCTTGTATATTGTGCTGAACTGTAAATAGAGCTTCATTCCTTAACTTCCAGCCAGCTGAGTTCTAGTCTGGGTCATTTTACAAAGTGTGGGGGGGTGGAGAACTCCCAAATCGTTACATGCATTTAATAGAGCTGATATAATAAATGAATAAAAAAGAAATATGATTTTTTTTGGGGTAACATTTATAATGGCATGTAAAAATTCCATACTAAAAATATGAACATTCATATATGATTTAGGAGAAATCTACTGGATACTACTGGAAATGTAGTTTCAATGGTAATTAGAAAAAAAAAAAAAAAAAAAAAAAAAAAAGATTAAGCGTTCCTTATTTGGAAGTAAAACACCTAACTGTCAATATTTCATGATACAAATATTAAACTTCTTTCACTTCTGATTTACACACTTCTTAGAATCATAGAATCAGAGAATGGTAAGGTTGGAAGGAACCTCAAAGATCATCTAGTTCCAACCCCCTGCCATAGGCAGGAACACCTCCCACTAGCACCGGTCACTCATGGCCTCGTCCAGCCGGGCCTTGAACATCTCCAGGGAGGGAGCAGCCACAACCTCCCTGGGCAACCTGTGCCAGTGTCTCACCACCCTCACTGTAAAGAACTTCTTCCTAACGTTGTCTAAATCTCCCCTCTGCCACTTTAAACCCATTGCACCTTGTCCTGTCATTGCAAGACCTTGTAAATAATCCCTCTCCAGTTTTTCTGTAGACCACCTTCGGATACTGGAGTATTCTTGTGTGATTATTTTCTCATATGACTTAGTAAAAATGTTTTTATGCATAGTAGAGGCAAAATTATCTAAAAACATATACATAATATCCCTTTTTTTCAAGCATAATTTATTTAGTCAAGGTTTTGTTATTGTCATTTGCTTTTCATATCACAGTACCATCCATGGTGAGTCTGATTTTTTTACAATGTGAATTAAATTTCTACAGATTGTAAGTAAGAAAGAGTTTTGCTATTTTGGATATTTACTTGTGCTTTTTTATTTTTCACAGTATCTTAGCTCCTCTTTACATAATATGGAAAAACAGTAGCCTCCACATTTAAATATAGGACGCAACAGGGAGATTTAATGAGTTGCCCAAGATCAGATAGCAAATTTCTAATAGAGATGAAAAATGAAATTGTGTCAAGTATTCTAACCTCCCTGTACTAATTATGAAAGCAAGGCAAATAATTAAATAAAAACATATTTATCTTTGTTTTCATCTTTTATTTCTCTGATCCCAGCTCCTTACACATATGTAATAAACAGCGCACTCTCACACACTTCTCACTTCTGCCTATGGAGTATCTCATCTGCCTCCTCATCCTGGCTGGGCATAAACATGGAGATGTTTCAAATGTGTTCCAGTGTACTCAGCACACTGTCCCTCAAATACTGCCATGTCATCCACAGGATTATATCTAGCAACCCTAGTTTTATTTCTTTCTTCCTTCAGATCTAGTTAAAAACTCTTCCCATGAGCCCTGCTAAGTCCTGCACAAAGATTCTTTTCCCCTTTAAGGCAGGTGTGTCCCCTTTGTGGACAGCAGGCCTGGTGTTGTATAGACCAACCCACAAACCCCTTAAAATTCTGCTAATGGTACCAGCCATGAAGCCAGGTATTGATCCCTTGACCAATTTTCCCAAGGTCCTGAAGTCTCTTTTGACTGCCTTTGGATTTCATATTGTTACTTCATCGCTGCCTAGATGAAAAAACAGTGATGGGCAATAAGGGTTGTACCAGGGTAAGAAGTTTTCTCTTAGGTCTCCGGCTGGCATCAGACTTGCATAAGAATGCAGTCTAGTCAATATATTTGGCCTCCTGTTCCCTGGAAAAAAGTCTCCTTTTATAATGATCCATTATTTATTTATTTTTTTAAAAAAATCTTTCATCAGAGCAGTTTTGATGCAGAATGTAGGCGTTTTCCCTGGCACAGTTCAACTGCGTTTGTAGACCCTTGTGCCTATTATGCAAAGGCACCTGTAAAGTTGAGGCCATCATGATGATGCGTCTGGTGCACCAAACTGGAACGTGTTGTCATTGCCCTCTATCCCTTGGGTCACTGCATTCAGGTAGGTAGAAAGAGGACAGGGAATCTCCTGTACCATGCGTCCTGTCTGCCCGACAGGCCAGGAGCATGGGAACTCCTCACCTCAGTGAGTCTTCATCTCTAGGGTGTTTTCTTACCTAAGAAATTGGCTCAGCCATGTTGTATCTTTTAAATAGTCCTGGTTGTTTGCTATAGTTTCTTAATTTTGTTTGGGTTTTTTGTTTTGGGTTTTTTTTTTGATTGTTGCTGTTTGGTTTTTTTCTTATTAACGTCGTTTTCTATCTAATTTTATGGTTATTTTTTATGTCTTAGATAAACAAGAGGACAATATTATATTCTTCCTTTGCTTTTAAGTGATCTTCATGCCTAAAATCATCAATAAAACACTCTCAAGGTTGGGGGTTTTTTTAAGGTTAGATTTCTTGCTTGAATATTAATGGGACCCTACCACTTTTCCTACATTTTTTGTTGTTTTGTGGTTTGTTTGGTTATTTGTGGTTGATTTTGGTGTTTTTTTGGTTGTTTTTCGTTCGTTTGTTTTTCCATCAGGAGTTAAACTGAATTCCTTCCTTTGAAACCATTAAAAAAGACACACCTGAGGATTTTTTTCTCTGCAATGTGTTTATTTTTCTAAAATGTCAGCATAACCCATAACAGAAGCCTTTTCATTCTTTTAGAATTATTTGTCACTCTCATGTTTTGCAAAATATTAATCACACAGCATATTTTACAAAGCTATCATTAGAGATATGATACAAGTTTCTGTAGAGACCCTTCATGACATCGCTGGCAGAGACTTCTGTTCAGACATTGCACCCCTATTGGTTTTAGGTGGCTGTTTATAGTTGTACTCTTATCTTTGTACTGCCATGGCTACACAATTAGGAGAAAATAAAGCACTTGCCTCAGTACCATATCTGAAATACAACTCCAATCTCCTTAACAATAGCAAAAACGTATTTTTGTTACATGGAGTAATGCCACAGAAGAGAATGAAGGGCCACAGAAGAGAATGAAGGGCCACAGATGTGCTGTTTCTCTTGACTTCGAGGGGGTTTACTGACTTGTCCATAATCAAAGTAAAGCAGTGCCAGCAGTGAGAATACAGAACGAAATCTGAGTTTAGGCAATTATTGAGAGGAGGAAAGGCTTTCATGGTTGTACAGGTATCAGAGGTAATCACAGGGAATGCTGACCCATGAAAGGGAACTCTGGCTTTTGAGATTTGAATTAAAAAGGTGAAGAGGCAGTTGCATGGGTACACATCAGAGAGAAGCAGCAACTAGGAAGGTGTTTCAATGATCTAAGCTGATATTAGGACTGTGCAAAGCAGAGACTAGGCCAAATCATAATAATAAGTGTAAGAGAGGAGGAGGAAGCCAAGGAGGGAGCAGCAGAGGGACGCGATGCCGGAGCAGGAGTGCAGGGGTTGCTGCAGGCCTGGAGCAGGATCGGGGAGCAGAAGTGCAGCTCAGAAAAGGCCCAGGACTGCAGCAGTTGGGGGGAGGAGGATATTCCTTACAGGAACAGTGGCCATTGGGAGCCCAGGTAGGAGCATGATGGTCATGAAGTATTACAGCCCAGGGAAGGAGTGAAGGGCTGCAACTGAGCCTGGGGAAAAATCGTTGGGCACATTTGATAGTTTAACATTTGTTTCTCATGACTGAAATCTATTTTAACTGACCATAAATAGTCACGGTTGGATTCTACTTGTAAATCCTTATAAGCCGTATTACATACATGATATACACTTAGGATTTAGTAATGTTCACATTTAGTAACACCAAAATGGTTGGAAATGCACTCGAACCCTGAATCCTAATTCTCACATGTTACAAAGAAAATCAAATTTTGTCTGTTTTGTTTTGTGGGTGGTTTTGGTTTGTTTGTTCATTTGTTTTTGGTTTTGTGGTTGGGTTTTTTTGTGTTTTGTTTTGCTTTTCGGGGTTTTTTTGTTTTTTGGGGTTTTTTTGTGGTGGTTTTGTTTTGTTTTGTTTTGTTTTTTTACCTCATTCCTAATTTTATTTTTTCAATCAAGTACCACTCTGCAATGTAACTCTATTTTCATTTATTCTCTTCCACCTAATGTACATAATTTATTAACTAATTTTAGCCTTAGAAATAATAATTGTGCATAATAATGTGTTTCACTTTGCCTCACGTCAGCACTAACTGAATTATTCCAAAACTGAAATGGAACTGAATGTAATTCAAGATGCTTTTAGGCTCCTAACAGCATCTTGTAGTGAAAAAGAAACAAAACAATATGGTGAATTTTGCTAAGGCTGACAGTTCATGGATATAAATACCTGAATCTGTTTGATCAAAATATATGTATGAGAGAAAGAGCTATTTGTATATGATATATGAGATGAATATCCCTGACCCTAAGAAACTGAGAGATGAGATTCAGATGGCAATGATTAATGTTATGCAAATTATTTTACAAATAAACCAAGAGCTGTGGAAATTGCTTTTCTTGCAGATGGAAAGAATAGGTCTTTATAACAATTAATATTCTATTCTTCCATTCTGTGAAGTCTTCCATAGTTCTTTATCAAAGTGAAAAACTGACAAAATCCAACTGTGTTGTTTCTTCCCATTCCACCTCCCCCCACCCCCCCTCTTGTTTTTATTGGTTTAATTTTTGACAAAACCAAATTCGCTTGATTCACTTCAAAAGGAAGGAGATTAAATTAGAATTAAAATTGCTACTTAAAACAATTCCAATTTCTCTACCTACTGGTAGAATAAAATGACAAAGCAGCTCTAAAATCAAGAAAAAAAATCAACATATGGAATGTACTCACATTCCGTTCCTTCCTACACTCACATTCTCTTCCTTTTCAAAGAAAAAATGATTTGCTTTTGCTAGACAGGGATTCTCAGAAAGGTAACTGAATGGAAAATATCATAAATGCTGAACCTCCAAATATTTGAGTAGTGTTGATTCATTATTCTGCATTTGTCAGTGCTAGCGATATAAAGCAGGTCTCCAGTACCCAAATTCTGCAGAAAAAAAAGGTCTTTCCATTGTATTTACATACTTTTACTAGGAAGTAAAGAGTGAAGGTGAAGATATATAATTCAGAAGAGACCACCTAATATGATAAAAGGACGAGTTCACATTAGAGTATTTTCTACAGATCTCCTGAGTGAATTTTGCATTCCATGTGGATGTGTGGTAGAAATACTACTTCTGTTAAAAGCAAATATTTATGCCTGCTTCAAAATGTTATTCAGTGAGAAATCATATATCTCCCTCATTGCCTGTGTTATGTTTTTACAGTTGAAAACAGCAGTGGGAAATGACTATTGATTTTTTGCACAATTTCCTCTTGCATTTCTACTTCATCACATTTATATACTACATGACCTGTGCATGTAGTCCTTCTTGGGACATAAGATGTCTACATTAGTTCTCTCTCTCAACTCCAGAGCAAAATTAATCAGAATATTAATCAAAAAATAACTCAGAGTTTCAAGTAGATTCACTTTCCAAGATATATGCTTAGAGAATATCAACATAAAATATAATAGTGCAATGCTTAGATGATCTGAATCACTGTAGATCTTAATGTTGCAGATGTATTAACTTACAGTAGCTGGGTATCTTACTTACAGATCATCACCAATGTTTATTTCCACTAAAGTAATGCTAGTCCTGAAACTGAGTTTCCAGCGGAAACTGCAACTTGCTTCATTGCATAAGTCAAAGGGTCCTGTCTGCTGGAGTGGATTAGTTCAACAGGATTTTGCTAAATTAAATTAGATCCCAAATCTGTACAATGTTACAGTGCAAAAACTCATAAACTCAGCATAAAAGTGCTACAGATCAAGAAAGTTCTTCTGTTGGCAGTCAAAAAGGAACAGTCACTGACATGGCTGATCTTCGTCTTCTTGCCCCTTGGATATGAGGGTGATATTAAAGAGAAAAAGAAGGCGGAGTAACAATATCAACAGATCATTGATGCTGTATGAGCTAGAGCCAAAAAAAGGACTTAAATTTTGCCATGCTTCTTTTATAAATGTGTAGCCTTCAATTTTCTGTTTTAAGCACTTTTTTTTTTTTTTTTTAAAAGATGCATTATTCATAAAAAGCAACAAAGATGCCAATATCCCTGATATCCATGCTCCAACATCTAACTCTTGAGTGAAATATTGACTTCCTGGAAATAAATTACAGGAATCTTGGAGCCTGACGCCTATGACCAAATATTTATCAGAACTCACTTTTTACTAAGTAATCACATTGATAAGAGCAATGGCCAGGCACTTTTTCATTCTCCAAGGAAAAAGTTACAGTAATTAGCTGATGTGAGGAGTCAGATAATCTCAGTGCATGTGAGGAATAGCTGAGCCATGTATTTGGTTTGTTTTTTCTTTAGCAGAGAGTGGGCAGGAGAATCCATAAATTCAGAATTCTTGAACAGGTTGATATTAGGAGTGTTTGCAGAAAGTTGGTCAGAAATAGGATGATCTGATAAAAAGAACCATGGTAGGAGGTACTTAGCACAAATTTTAAATAGCAAAGTCCCTTAATATAATATTACATAGGCTGTATTACATAGGTTGCCTCTGGTACCTAAATCAGAGGAGACTCAGAAAGGTTTATGTACCTAAATTGTCTATAGCTACTAGCCCTAGGGGTCTTGTGAATGTTTTAAGGACTATGGCCAAGGGCTCTTTACCTTGCTCTTCCATGAAGGAAACAGCCACTGTATGGTATAAAGAGGGTAGGGAACTTTTCTGAGCTTTTGGCACTAAAGAATGACATGGTGAGATCTTAGAAGAGGGAATGCTGCCTTGAGCACTAAGATACTTCAGAGGCATCTGAGAAACCACAGAAATTTCTGAAGAAACTGAGTAGGGATTTGATTTTCAGAGGTTTTCAGGGCTCAGGGTTTTTGAGCTTCCAGTGCTTTTATGAATTTATTCTAAATTATTTTTTCATAACAATGAAGTATATGACATCTAACAGAATCATGGTTTTATGGTCTCTCAGTTGCTCTAAGTGTGAAACTCCACTTGTCCTTAGTGAAGCCCATGGATTTTTCTTCCTCACACAAAGGTAGATTTTGGTTGTAGGTATAGGGAAAGAAAATTATGGACCTTGATATCTTCACTGTGCTTATTTATAAGCATCAAATTTCTATTTCTCCTTATGAAGGTGTAGAAAAACAAAGCGGTAACTTTACTGGGCCAAATTCATCTGGGGATTATGTTTGCCTCTTCCACAGCTACAAGTAACTGCATCAATTATCTGAAGTATATTAATTGATATGGGGAAAAGGGATAGAGAATATAGAATGTAGGAACCTAGGTAAACCATTAACTGTATAAGCAGTTATAAAAAGCATCATCAATCAGATAAACACAAAGAAGGCTTAATCATGAGAGGGTCCGGAAACACTCCCATGGAGAAGAAG
>VWYK01067718.1:0-10280 GCA_013399775.1 Semnornis frantzii
CAACAACGACAACAAAAAAAAGCCTCATAAAATAAGACATAAGGAAGAGTCGATGCACCAATAGGCACAGAAGTGATTTTGATACTTTCTCAAGGAAGCAGATTTCACTGGATCGTCTAAGTGCTGAGGTGCCAATTAAACGACCAAACACCAATTAAACAGGATCTTACCATCCAGGTCTGACAAAGCAGGAACAGTTTTAGACTGCAAGATTATACAAGATTTCTAAATTTCACAGCACAAAAAAACTTCTATTTTCTTCAAACAGCATGAAGACGACAAACTCAAGAACAGTTGCAGTTCCTAAAGCACAGTAAAAAGTGTGCAAATCACAGCAAGCAAGACAATAGCCTCAGAAAGGTGTAAAGGCCAAAGTGGAAAGTTGAAGAAGAGTAAGAAAAGCCAAAAGCAAATTTCATAATGTTCAGTCACGGTCATTATGTTAGTCTTGCTTTCAGGGTAAGAAGAGAGATAAATCCTACTAAACCAGTTCTCTTGAGTTTCATTATGTGTTGTTCATAATCTAATTTCTGTTGTAAAACCTCAGAGAAGCGTTGTCTGTTGCTCATAACACAAAGGGGTGCTATAACAGCCATCAACCTGTACTCATTAACTGCTTACTCCTGTGATATTACAGGTCTTTTCTTTTACACATTTAGATCATCCCTTACCAAGCAAAGTAACCTAATGTTCTTGTAAAGGAATCTACAAATAAGCCAGAAAGGCTATGTAGGAAACACCTAAGATTTTCAAGTCAGACAAACAAGGTTTTTCATTATAGTCAAGACAATGTCAATCTATGCCAAGATCAGGAGATCAAAGCAAGTGACTTGCCAGTTACAATTTATAGAAACTTTACTTTCCTCTCATTATTTACTCACTGGACTGAAAAGGTACCTCACATGTTTTTAAAAACATGTCACCACTTATTCAACACTGTGTGTGTTTACTTAGGTCCAGAATCAAGCAGCAAGCAAGCCATGTCAAGACCTCTTCCAGAACCTGGACTAAGCCTCTCACCTCCAGCAGGAAACCCTGCATCTCCCAGTGAGTGCTTCCTCTCTCCCAGTGAGCTCCCAACTAAGAACAGGCTGTTAACAGGCTCTTAAACAGAGCCCTCATATCACTCTTCACTGAGCAGGCTGAAGTCAACCAGTGATGATTTAGATTTACCAGAGAGTTACTGGTAAGCATTGCTATGGTAGAAGTACCACTGCAGTGATTCTGTAGGCTGGGCCTGTACTCAAAGCCTTCCTGCTTTTCTCCATTTGCTTCACAAACTCCCCTGTACAACTATTACTTCTACATTTTGATGGCTCCTATTACCTCTTATCCATATCAAATTTCTTCAGGTAGAAGCTCTTCCATGCTGTTAACGCCATCCACACTCAGTTTCTGCCTGCAGTGCAAGTCAAAGAACTGCACATTCATTGCCCTCCTTCAGCCTCTCTTCTGGGTCTCTGGGCTAAAGGTTACCTCTTCATTAGAGCTCTCCCTGTGATTTTTTTCAGTCTTTGCCACATGCCAAAGTTCTATTCTCAGTCATGTTTGATAGGGGCATTCCTCTATCGATCTCCATAGTTTGAAAAACCTGTCTCACAAATGCTAACGTTTCAGATTCTACTGAGAAAGTGTGAATTTATGCTGATACACAGAGCCACCCATCACAGGTAAGTTCATCCACTGGCAAAATTACAGCTCTAGTTATAGCGAGTACTTCATCAGGGGCAAAGAATCTCCAAATTTCCTGTTTTCTCCTCACATAGAAATACCAGAGCTTGGAGGACTACAGCAGACAGAAAAAGTACATCCAGTGGCGCAAACCCTCTCACTTTATTTAGCTGACAAATGCTTCCATTAACAGAAACAAATAAGCACATCCACAAGCACTTATAATAAAGTAAGTGGGGTTTTGTAAAAATCCTTGTTAGGGAAAACATAAAGACAGAATTATAACAGTATAAAATGCTGCAGCACTCCACTAATGGCTCTCTTTGCTAATATTAAACAGTGTGACTGCGGATAGCATGGGCTAAATGGATCCACACCTCAAATCACCTGAGCCAGCATTATTAGCTTTGCACACACAGGCTGGTACAGTCTTGTTTGCTGTTCTGCACCAGCCTGGAAGGTGAAACACGGGACACTTTCCTGTTATTCCCTGATTTGTGGGGATACATACTCTAAAGTGTGAGGAAAATCCAGTCCAATTAAGTATTTTACACTCCTCCTTAGATTTATTACTACTGAACACAGCATCTGCAGACAAGTTTAGCATAAGAAAACAGCAGAGCATTATAGAGCATTTTATCTCCAAGCTTTTTTTTTTTTTTTTGTCTGGTATTCTGAAACTCATCTTTCTCACCACTTGTTAAAAAAGATCTCAAAATTTTCACATTTTATTTATTCCTGACCATTTTTTAAAGTAAAGGTGGTTTATTCTGGTAAAAACAGTAACTGAGATTTAGCAAAATAAGCCAGTATTGGAAAGACTGCCTTGGCAGCACAGGCAACTACAAGATTAGAGTTTATTCTGACAAGCCTTTAGATTAATTTGAGGAGTATATGTGCACACAATCATTTATTTCTTGGGACAGCCCGTGCACAGCCTACCAACTGCCCTTTATGTAATAACATTTTCAGAGTAACTGAATTATTCAGGAAGAAGTACTTTATCAAATACAGAATGAGAGTGCCCTCTGCTGACAAATCCATGTACGTATCTAGTTATTAAAAAAATCTTTCGCACGGGAATTCAGTATGAACCTACAATCTAATCTGCTCTCCACTATACAAACTGTTTATATAATACATAAAAAGCTGCAGCTTAGGAGCCCTAATGTCATCTTACTCTCTAAATAGTGGTTAGCAAACATTTGGATAGGAGCTCAAACGCTTTATATTCAAAATCACCAAATCGCCCACTTGAACTTAAGATTGTCTCTGTGAAGACTGAACTGTTTAAAGTTAAGCAAAGGTATGCAGACAGCCACTGCACAGTGGCCCTCATCTTGCAGAGACTGTGGCACTTCATCTGTCCTACGAATGAGGACTGACCAACAAGATGCAATCCTGGCACTCAGATGTGGAGCTCTTCAGCTTGACTGAACCATGACCACTGCTGCTGACCCAGGCCATGTATTCCCAGCTGAGTTTCTGCTACTCGGACAACAAACAAGCCTCACAGCAAAGGCTAACAAGAATTTTCAAAGGAATTCTTACTCTCCCAAAAGGTTCCACTAAGAATAGGTGAACCTGGGCTAAAGAGTAGTTACCTCTTCCTCATACTAAAATGTGTATCCATGCTGCACGAATGTGGGTGAAGTTCTAGTACTTGAAATGTTATTTTTATTGGATTTTATATTCCATCTAGGAATTTATTTTTTGAGGAAAGACAGCTTGGTACAGAAGATTATAGAATGCAGGGATGAAGAGCAATGATTTACTATAAACTGTTGTAAGATTTGTACCACTGTGTGCTGGTTTGAGCTAATTGGAATAATATTTTTTAATAGAGAAAAAAATTGTACTATAGGCTGTGAAGGAAAACAGTGGTGATGTCTACTTCACTCAGAGGCTTGCTGCGATGTTTAGGTATAAGGAAACCATAACAAAGAAGATAAGAGTCTCTCCAGCTGGCAGTCTGGGTCACGAGGGACTTACTGACTGCCTTGCTTGCTGCTTGGGTCTTGGGCTAGCAGCTCTGGCTTCTCCTCTCTGTTGAATAACTTCACTAACCACTTTTCTTCTAATCNACTTTAAAGGTGGGTGGGGGGCCGAGGAACTCCCAAACCGTCACACACTGGAAAGATCTAAATAAAAACAGACACTCAAGTAATTGAAAACCTGCTGCACTGTTTTCCATTTCGTGATTTAACCTGTCATGTTATCTAGTAAAAACCTGGAATATAGTTCAAGCAAAAACGAGTTACATAAGAATTAAATTTGGCAATTTATAGTCCATCACATTTGTCATGCTCATGGCTAAAACTGCAGTCTTCTATAAAAATAATAAAACTGTAAATTTGAAGCTTACCAAGTGCACAGTGCAGAATCTAGAACAAAAAGAAAAAATTAAAATCACTAACATTTCAAATGAAGCAATTCAGAAATACATTTAGTTCTATCACAAGAGCTTAAGATTCAGTATTTGTAGTTCAGAGATTAAGCTTAATACTTAGCTGGGCTGCCCAAGCTAAATAGCAGACAGTAAGTTCCCTCACCACTTGTTAAAAGGAAACATTTAGCATTTGTGTCAGGCACATTTCTTATGTTTTCCTTCAAATCACTCTATAAATGCTAATGAAAAAACATGCAGCTAAAAAGCACTGTTCCACAAAGGCTGCATTATTTCCCCAAAACAAAACAGTGATGCAAACATTAGTAACACTAGGGAAGAATACACCTACCTCAAGCAAAGCTCCAGTTTGGAAGAATTTCAAGGGTTTTTCTATTGAATAGTAAAGGCTATGGTAGCTACCTTTAGCCAGGTATGCTCGAACTAGGCCAACTGCAATAACGAGCCATCTGAAAGAGAGAAAACAAGACAAGGAGGCCTTAAGCAGAGCATAAATGCAAACAAGTCCTTAATCTCCCTTTCAATACCTGAGGCAGCAACAGACATAACTGTCCTGAAAGACTACCATTTTGCCTGCCCTCTGCAGCACTAAGAGCATGAAATATTTGGATTCTCTGCAAGTTAAAGATTATGCATTTTAGAACATCTTTCAGGACCAGTTTGATACCAGTATCTTTAATGTCCAAGTTTGTTTTTCAGTGAGCTGTATTTAATTTAGTTATGGAAGATATTAATGACATCTTAAATAGGACTGGCATCACAGTTTGTTTAATTTAAGCAGAAAACCATTTACTGCTAGTCACAGGTCTCTTATCAAAGCATGACATAATTAAAATTCAGAAGGTATTAATTTTAACATTTCAGAATTAGGCTTTATGATAAACCACTCATTTCGATTGCTAGCATATCTTTTATGAGAAATACTTGGGGATAAGTAACTGCAAGAAAATTGAGCTGGCTAAAACCCTGTCTCAACTTTCCTTTCTAACCAACAAATACATAGGCACTCCTTAAGTATGGCTAGGTGTAACTGCAGCTATACTATTAATGATGTGACTTACTAACTCCAATTATTTTCTCCTCAGGTAATTCAGGAAGCAACCTTAATTTTTTTTTCCTCTAGACCTCGCAGATGCAGCAACATCTTTCAGTACCACAGCTGTCCAGAGTCAGGGTTCACCTACAACCTCAGAACTAAGGTAGGTATATCCTGATCAAGCACTTTATTATTTAAGATGAGCATCTCTAGTTTCTAACTGCTTGTGGCAAACAGGAGGGGCAGTCAGTCAGCGATAAGTGGGAATTCTTACTAGTGGCTCCTAAACCTTTCACCAACAGGCTCATCTAGACTGTCCTGCCCTTGGCTACTCTTAACATCATCCTACTTTACCTCCACCTCCCTCAAAACTCAGAAGTGCTGGTATTAAAGCTTATGCTAACCATCACCAAGTGTCTCTGCTGACAATGGTGCGCCTCAGTAGTGTGTGTGCAGATGCGTAGGAAGTCCCCTAACTATGCAATAGCTTTTTACCCTTTGGAAAACTCTGCAGTTGTGGTTTGACAGGGAAAATAAAGAAATTTCTTTCATTTACTGTGCATTAGACACAACTACCACACTAGCTCAGGTATTATGAAGTACATACAAATATTGCCCCAACTGTACTAATTGTTTGAAATACACTGTGAAGTTTAGATTTTTCAGTAAGAAGTATCTCTGGCACCCAAGTCTCTGTTTGTAACAACATTTGTTAGCACAACTGAAAAGAAGTGTTATCATCTGTCTGGACTTCTCAGACGAGCACCCCAAAAAATGAGTGGGAGAAGGAGGAGAAACAAGCCCTCCCTTTTCTCTGTAGTGACATGTTATTTCAGCTGAAGCTCTCTTGTGAAACCATGACAAATGTTTAGCAAGAAACTGCTGCTTACAAAGAAAGAATTGGTATTTGGACTTCACTGTAGAATAAACCACTAAGCATTATTGTATTAATGACTCTCCCTTGCAACACTGACTGCTTCATTTTCAGAGTAGTAAATCAGAGCAGGTTGATGCTGTCCTGGTATTACCTGTCAAGTTTTTCCACTTTTCCTAATCTTATGTTGAGGAACTTCTTCAAATTGAGCAATTTCTCAACTTGCACAAGACACCAGTTCTTGGTTGTGCCTGCAAACTGTTCTCACCTTAGCTAAGTGATTGGTGAAAAATGTGGCTCCCAGCAGAGCTCCGACCCTCTGCTCATCTCCACCTTCCCTGACAGACTGCTGACTCCAGACAGATGTACTTTACATTCCATTCAGTGTTCTTCAAAAAGCATTTAATATAGATCAAAGTATTCACCTATACAAAATTAAAAGCTGTGCCGAGTTTAAGTTTCTAGTGCTTCCATCCTGCTTCTGTGATTACAAAATAGTACTGATTAGAGGAGATGGAATAGGAGTAGGTGAAAGTAAGGAAGATAACTGAGAAATAAACTTGAGAAGTTTAAAAGGTCAGCAAAGGGCACCACTGTCACATGGAAGCTAAGATGTAAGTTAGTTTTCCCAGCTTTCTCTGACTTAGACACTGCGGTCTAGCCAATACACCTGCTGGAGGTATATATCACTACCATGCATGCATGATTTCACTAACTCAAACCAAGAAAGCAAGTACAGCATATGACTTATTTTTTTTCACCTTCAGTTGCTGAAACTTGCCAAGCAAGCTACATGTTTAGGTACTTGGTTTAATTCCCTTTATTTCTCTTTAAAATTATCCAGAAGTGTTTTCTTATGCAAACTTTACTGAGGTTCTGCACTGTTTGTGTAAGAGAACGTAGCAAAGCGACACACCGAATGCACCTGAAAATGGGAGAAGTGTACTTTGACTCTTGACAACCAGTCACTGAAAACGTGGACAGTGAAACTCATAACCCAGAACACTCTTTGCTCAACACCAATGTCAGAAACCCCTGCAAATTCGAAAACTATTACATTAAGATCTATCTTGTTGAGTGAAATCCTTTTGAAAGCCATTGCTTAACACCATCATCAGCTACTTCCACCCAGTACAGTCTGTCAGGGCACTTGACTTAAACTAAGAAACATACTTGCATTTTAAAGTGGCTTACCAAACTTTCACACTCAATTCCAACAACATTGTCCTCACATTTCAGTCAGCCATGGGTTTAAGTATCTATGCTGCATCTATGCCTCCTGAGTGAGCCTCCTATGCCACGTCAAACATGACTACAAGACTTCATGACATTAAGTTTGAGAAGAAAGATGCAATGCTTAAGATGCAGCTTAATGCTTTGAACCATGGTCAAGAGAGACTTCAGTAAGTATAGCTGAGAGCCAGCTGCAGGACTAGCTTTTCCTTCTTGTGTCATGTTGGTCCCCTTTCTGAAAGAAAAGACTCAAAATGTGAACCAAGTGCCAAGAGTATGCAGATTTACTTAGGGATCCACTCGTATATATACTTTTTTTTCTCTCCTTGCAAAAGCTAATGTATTACTACAAATTCATGCACTGCAGTATAAATAAGACCTATTATTTTTAGAATCAGTATGTTTTCTTTAGTCAAACCAAGATAAAAGCAAAGTAAATACAATAATTAAGTTTAGATCTCAAATTGTCAGTCAACCCATTTTAAACAAAGCTAACATGTACGATTTTAAAACATTTACTCTCCTACCTGTTTGTTGCACAGCAAAGCTGTTGTGCGCTTCAGCTTAAACCCCACCTTTTTGTAAAATAAAACCAAAATCCATACTTAAAAGATTTGTTTAAAAAAAAACAAAACAAAACTATGTCTTTTCACAGCAGCACTTGAGCATCTGGGCACCTTCACATTTTTGGTGTTTTGTTTTCCCAGTTCCCTTTCCAAAGCACTGCTGTCTGAGAAACTAAGTCTGAGCACCCCAATCAACATGGGGAGAGTAACAAATTACTTCCACTAGCTGCATATCAATCTCCTCATATGCTGAGCTGCCAACCAGCTTCTTAAAGACTACCTTACTATGAAGTTTTTCAAAAGGAAGAAGGTAACTTGTTTTCCCCCTAAGCTCAACATTGTGTACTGTGAAATTTCAGCAGACCCAGCTGAAAACAAAGTATCAGTCAGAGCCCTCAGTGACCTACTCCAAAGAATGACAGTGAGTGACAGAGATACAAACCCTGGTCACAGGACTCCTGTGGTAGGTCTGCAAACGTCAGATATCTTTCAACTGTAAACATGCCCAGAAAAAAGCAGCTCAAGTTAAAGCACCATAACCCACATGCCACCCAAGACCAGGATCTTCTAAGGAGTCTGGCGTAAGTTGGGAAATCACAGCCAAGATTTGTGTGACAAGGAACCTAAATACAGGTTTGTGCAATTTATGAACTTCCAACACATGAATGTGTTTCATTTTTTTTCTTCTAAGCAAACAGAACTTTCCATACACTCAGGACCTCTAAAGAAACTTTCCATCTATATCACAATTTCCCTCTCAGATCTGTGAGATCTTTTATAAATGTAAGTGGATGAGCAGCTCAATGCACAGGCAAGTACTTTTACTACTAAGAAGAGCTCAGAGAGGTTAACTTCTTAACATTGTGTGGGGACAACACAAGGAAACTAAGGAGGCCTCCTGACTGACTGCACTTCTCATGTAATTAAGTATTTCTGAAGCAAAAGATTAATTTTTTTATCAAACTATCATTCCCCTCTGAGTAAAATACCCTGCAAACATCCCACAGTGCCATAAACCTGCTTTGCAGTTCCATTTCAGGGTAATATGCCTATTGGGTAATGGGTGTAACAAGGACCTTGACAGATCTGAGCTCTCCTGTCCCACCTACCTACCCTAGCTCCACCTAACTATATTATGCGTATATATAGCACCAGTTGTCACCAACAAAGACAAGAACATCATGTCCTTATTGAAATAAATCATATCCAAACTAATCTTATACTAATGTTTCCCCAAAATAGTGAGACTAGTCTGTTTGCCTGACTCCTGACCTGCTAGGACTTATCTAGTGGAAAATAGGCTCATTTGGGATCCATTTTTAAAGGTTCTTTTCTCCTCCCACCTAAATACCCTCAATCTTTCAAAGATGGTTTTATATTTAGCTGGATTCCAGCCAGACTCTTAAAAGAAAAAAAAAGAAGTCTCCTTTATTTTAATTTGACAGTCTTAAATTCTTATTATAGTTATTTTTATGCTCAAGAACACACTTGAGAATGCACCAACTTGCTCAAGTCTTCAGTTTGCTAGACAAGGCAGGGCAGACCATCAAGCAGGCCTAGGTGCTCATACATTGCAAGCAGTAGCTTCCTACCTCATCCTAAGTAGGTAGCAACTGAAGGGTTTATGGGGAAATCTCGTAGGGCTCAGAAGGATAGCAGCTTTGCATTCGTAACTACTGCTACAGAGAAACTCCCTGCGTTTAGGTGCCCCTCTCTAGTGAAAAGCGCTGTGAGTCCGCAGCACAGGCATGGTAAGGTCAGAACAGTGATCTACACAATCTCCTGAATGAGAGAACAGTTGCGAATGAAGGTGTCAATTATAAAACACAGCAGTTCCCTGAGTACATGCTCGTGCGCTGTTCCTCTTAATTAGTTTCGGAATGGGCTTGTGGAAGAGGACATGCCGCAGAGGGCTCGGGCGGTCCTGCGCGACCTGGAGCCCAGGAGCTGCTGCTGTCCCGGCGGGCCCGGGAGGCGCAGGGGTGGTGCTCCGGGGAGCAGCCAGGCATCAGCCAGGCACCCAAGCGTCTTCAGCGCCGGCTTATCGTCATAGCCCGCGGTGGAAAACAACCAGAACGCAGGCAGCGCAACTTTACAGCTACGTACAAGGATCTCCTTTCCAGCATGAGAGGCAGCAGGGGAGGTTTCTGGATGCGGGTTCTTAGCGTTACTCAAAGTGTGAGGCACGGCCACCAACAGCACAAGAGACACGGGAACAGCAGCGCGCCTGCAACCGATGCTCCGGCAGGCATGGCACAGGCTGCGTGTACTCAGAGAGGCTTGGGACAGACGAGGAAGAGCACGGCAGCATGAAAGCCCTCCTAAGTTTGTGCAGCCCGGCTCCCTGCGGCGCAGAGGAACCCCTCTCCCAGCCCGGCGCCCACCCCGCACCGCCCGGGCACACACGCGTGCGGGCACACACGCGTGCGGGCACACACGCGTGCGGGCACACACGCGTGCGGGCACACACGCGTGCGGGCACACACGCGTGCG
>VWYK01067718.1:17876-31677 GCA_013399775.1 Semnornis frantzii
TCATGTTTATTTTTTCCTTGAATTTGTTTCTAGCTCAACCTGGAGCTAGACTTTTGCAAGTCAGAGGGGTAAACCAGTTCAATTTCTGTCACGCTCACAGTCTATGGGGGCAAGTCAAAATGACTTTTGATTTTCAGAAACATCAAACATTTGCACTTCTGACTGTCACACACCACAAATCCAGACTGCAAATAAGAATGCAGGGGAATAAGGCAGACATTTTTTTCTTAAAGGTTTCTGTCTGAGGAGCATGTTTAATGCACAGTTCGTGTCTTGGTCACAGCAAGTGTTAATGCTTTATTACTTGGTTGCTTGCATGAGGAGGCAATACATCACTGTAATCTTTGTATAAACACCCATTCCCACACTGCTGGAAAATGCAGCCGACAAATCTGCCTTGATTCTTTGGCTTTAAAAAGAGAAGAGCTTACTGCCCATACTTATACAGAAGCATTTTGAGTAGCACAACAATGAATTTTTTTGTAGATTTGGACTTTTTTTTTTTTTAAAAAAAAAAAAAAGGTAGATAAATGCAGCAAGAGAGTGAGCAGGAATAAGCAGGTCTTTAGACCTGGTCTCTAGACCAGCAGGTCTCTATTATTTTGCAAGAATAAAGATTAATTCACAGGAGGTAAAAACATGTTGCAAGAAAATTCCTTACCTTCATTCTCTACTTTGTCTGCGTTTATAGGGCTGGTAGGCGAGCTCCCAGAGGCCTTCCTCCCACTCATACCAGAAATCATTGCCATGGATGACAGTCTTCCTATTGCTCGGACAGCATGGCCTGTTTTCTAAGACATAACATAAAAGGCTTCTGATCAATCCAGTCCAACAGGCATGTGATTTTCTGTAACAATCCTGCTTCGCACAAATTATCTGGGATCTCCGCAAACCTCACTGGAATTGTTGGACAAACTGCTTATATATAGCTCTCTTGTTTTAGGAGAGACAGAGCAGGCTGGTCTGAATTACCAAATTTAGTTGCAGATATAAACTTCCCCTGATGAACTCATACCTAAATGAATGTCTCTCTTAGCTGCGGATAAAAAGCACTGTGTGAGAGGAGGGCCAGCAAAAAAGCTATGTCCTGTTTAACTGGATCTTAACTCTGGTGGTGGACAGCTCTTAATAGCCATATGGGCTGGACTGAGTTTCATCAAGGATGGATAACCAGCTAATATGAAATGAATGAGAAACTACCATCTGCAAGACAGAAGCAACCCTCTGGAGAATCAACCACCAGGATCCTAAAATACATTGCCTCTAGTATGGACACTTGTATTTTTATATATCTTGTATGAGCTCCTGAGAAACACCTACAGTAGAATGTTACAGGAAATAGAAGGTAGATTTACATAAATGAGTATGTTGTAGGTTGCTCAAAAGGCTGGATCCAGGATTTGACACATCAACACCCCTAACTATCAGGATGGCACAGACAGACCTGCTGTAGCAGTTCCAGCATTAAGAAAAGAGAAGATACAGAGACCACATACATCAAAGGAAATTACTAAACCGATCCAACCAAGCTGATGAGAAGCTTGGTGCTCCAACAGGACTGAATTACTGGCTTGGGAGAACAAAACTACCACAAAATGAATTATCTTACCATTCTATGATTCTATGATTCTATATTTAAAGAAGCTAGGTGGACTTTCCCTAGCTGTTCAGGTTTGTTAAAGACAGCATATCCTGTAGCACTCAGTGGCTTGGAGAGGGGGAGAAAGAGAAGTGGTCATATCCCCAAAAGAATAGGAAAAAATGTACCTGAACTCATTACTCATTATGCCTTCTAGTAGCCTGAAATAGAAACATCATGTGTTATATGTATATGCAGCTGTGCACCCTCCTACTGCTCATCCAGAGAAACCAAACCTGTTTTACTACATTTATACTCTGGCCACACTGGAGTTTTCGCCAGCAGAGGAAACCACCTGGTGTGGCATGTTTCTCATCTTCATAAACACTAGAAACAAAGAGACTTACTAGGATAGCCCAATTCTATGTTCTCTTCATTACCTGCCATTTTCTTCTGGCCATATATTTCTTCATCCTATCTTTGGAAAGTTTTTTGGCTTCCATGTTTTTGGTGTCTTTTTGCAGCCAAGGATGCTGAAGACATTGAGTACAATTAAAGCGACTCCTGTTTTCATATTAAAAAATCAGTTAGTGTTTCTATTAATGACAGTGAAACCTACCTGCTTTAACATTTTTTTTACCTTCTTTTCTGAGAGCACATTTTTCTGTTGCCTATATTTAGCAACATAAATCAGCGGCACTGCTTTCACAGCTGTGCTTACTTCTTAAACTTGTTTTCACAATTTCTGCAGGGTTTTTTTGAGCAAAAACTGCATTTTAAAGTGTCAATAAAACATTATAAAACAAAGCATGAAAAGCCATATGTTTTAGGCATGGAACATGCACAGCAGAGCCACAATGGCAATGATTCAGCTAGCTCATGCTGGCAGAACCGTGTCCCACATCTCCTTTCTTTCACTTACAGAGATGTCCCCTTTCCCGCCGCTTAATACCCTCATTCTTTGCAGCACTGACCATTTAGCAAATGAGAAATGCTCAAATCTCTAATGAAGCCACACCCATTCTTCACTGTGATCATGGTACACAGATAAATAGCCAAACTCATTGTAAGAAGTACTTTTTTAAAACTTGGTTTGTTCAGTTCTGACTGATTTTTTTCCCCTTGTTTGATCAGTAGGTTTATAGGGAAGCTGCCTACTCAGAGCTACTGCACTTAAAAGCAACACATGGAAAGAAGTCTGGCAAAATTGCAAACCATTCGGTCAAGACCGTGTAACAAGTCACGCAGGAATCTGTGTCACACAGCAGTGAAGCGTAGCCACACAGAACCTCCGGGTGCATGTTGCCCGAGGGAAGGGAAAAGCAGAATGAACAGCCGATTAATGAAAGTGCTGCGTTCAGACCCTGCGCTAAAGTAAACCAGAGCTGCACGCAGAGCTCCTTATAAAGTATCGCCAGAGGTGCCTGCGTCGAGGTGGAGATTCACAGCGGGCAGACGAGAATGACAAGTTCGGCTAAATGCAAACACAGAAAGTATCAAGTCCAACAGCTTTACTTCATATCTTTCTTTAGCAGATTGCTGATGAAGTCCTTGGCATCATCAGAGATTTCATCAAAAGCCTCATCATCGAAGTCCCACGTCGCCGAAGTAACGTTGGCCAGGGTTTCGTTGTCATTGTCTCCCATGAAAGGGGAAAGTCCACTGACCCTGGGGATAGAATAGACAGACAGGAAACAAAGTGTCAATTTGCAGATCTTTAGCAGTAAAAGCTCCCTTTAAAACAAACAAACAAACAAAACCAAAACCAAAAACCCAAACTGAAAAAACAACAAAAAAAAGCTAACCACACATATTCTTATGAGAAGGGAAATAGAATTGTGACTACAAAAACTAAAAGGAAAAGTCTTGCTGCTTCTTTCTCTTCTCCCAAGACAACTTTGAGCAGAGAACTAGATTCAGGTAAAACTGTAATGTACTAGTTTGTTAAATGACTTGTCTAGTTCTGCATAAATAGTACTGCAGTCTTCACAGCAAATTGAGTTGAATAGCTTGCACTTTTTTCCCAGTGCTTACAGAGTGGCTTTACTGTCAAACCAAGGGTTTTTGTACATTTATTCCATTTGTTCCTGCAGAGAGAGCCCAGGAAGAAGGATGCATAATAAACCAGCAAAATCCACAGGGCTATTTTGTAAACAAAACCACCCTGAATTATATAGCTGCATAAAACAGTGCTACATCACTGCAGGCTGTAGAGTTATACAGATGCATCCAAAAGTAATTTGGTCTTTATGTTCTCAATCAGTCATGATGATGCATGAAATGGAAATAATACTCTTTTATTACCTAAATTGAGCTTCCTAAGCTTTTTACTCGATATAACCGATAGATTGCCAGTGAAAGGCAATTACAGAGCATCATGGTGTCATTTTTGCAGAGTCTTTTTCTCCAGCTGAGGACTGTCCTTTATTATACTGTACCTTTGTGCATCCAGATACTTTTCTTTTCATTCCTGTATATATCACTCTTTCTATAGAAACTCTCAGATGAAAGGTTATTTATTCCTTAGAACTACAAGTTATTCAGTTCTCAAAGTCTTCTTCTGGGCGTACAATTTACATAATAACCTGATCTTCATGGAATTTTACAGACTTGTATTTGCCTTCTTTGTAAAGTCATGTTAACCTGTTACAATACCCAGTTACATTTCAACAGTACTAAAGTTCTTTTTTAAATATGGAAAAATAAAAGAAACTTATTAGGTTCTGAAATTATTAATATAATACTGTCTGAATATCAAGATGCTAATGAATACCATAGAACAGAATTTGGGATAGAAAAGAAATTGGGATAAAATAAAGTGAGCTACTAGATAAAAAGTATTAGTATCATCTCCTCCTCCAGAGTTATTTTGCTTGTCTTTTGTTGCCAACTGCATTCAAAATCTGGTTTGGAATTTGAGGATTTGAGGATTTTATTTCTATAAGGGAAGCAGAAACGCGCTCTCTGAAGCCTCAAACAAAGCAGATACTACATCTTTTGTGCCATTTCTGGATGTTGTGTGCAGTACAGCAGTCCACAGTCTTACATGTATACTTCAGAATTTTGCTAGTAATAATACATGAGATGGAGATAAAAGATTTGTTTCCTCTCAGGCAGAAAGAGGTAAATCAGAACAGGAGGTATTTGCTGTCTTACTTTCCATTACGTGGGGTGCATTCAAATGCAACAGCGAAGCATGACTTCATAAATGTTTAAAGTGGCATAAAACCATTTATGAACATATAATCAGCATGACTTACAGAAAGCTGAAAGATTAATGTACCAAAAATGCTTACATAAAACAACTTTACGTGGCTGTTCTCTGGCACACACTTTACTGGGAGAGACAAGGTTTATGCCTGATAGCACAGCAAAGTGCTCTCTTCTGCCCTCAGGCACATCAGCCACCATGGCCAGGTAGACTGTTGAAGAAAAGTGTCTTTCCTGGAAGCTGCAAAGCACTCTTTCAGGACCTTAAATCTATCTCCACTGCAATATTTAAAGCATTTTCCTATTTATGGCAATGTGATCTTTCCCTATAATGTTTTAGAAAGAGAAAAAATCTCAACCAGACTGCGGTTCTAAGTTTTGGGTTCCAGATACTGATTGCTGTCTCTTTTTTGACTATATAGTAAGTACAGTAATCTCTCAGCCAAATCTGCCGCTGCAAAGAGGGCTCATGCTTTATACAAATGACAGGCCTGTGAAGCATTTCTTTAGCTCGCTGCCATTACAGAAGATGCACCCAGTGAAGCTGCCAGAGTACATATGTGGGCAGCCAGAGCGATAATAACTCCATTTCTCTTCGGTGCTTGACGAAAGTATGGCAAAGGTGACTTCTACATAGTATTACCACAAATAGTGCTGTGCAGCTTTTGTGCTACATTAGATTTTTGTCTGTTTCTATTATGTGCTAAAAAGACTGCACAGGTACAGAGACATCACTTCAAGTGGAAACATCACTGCTCCACACTGCCATAAGAGGCAGTGCTCATAAAGACTTCTGGCTTTCTGGGCAAAGGGAATACTGCATGTCACACACAGCATTTGAGGGATGAGGAGAAATAGATAGAGATTAAAGATGGAAAAAAGCCTCCGTGGTTGTTTTGGTTGGGGCTTTTTAGGGTTTTGTTTGGTTGGTTTTTTCTTTTTTTTTTTTTTTTAAAGAATTTAATGACAAAATTACCAGATAAAGTCTTAAATGCTGTGGTAGGATCAACTCACCCCCTGCCCTTAGTAAATCACCCCCTGCCCTTAGTAAATTACAAGATGAGTATCCCCTTGGTAAACTACAAGATGGGTATCTGTTAAGCCTCCACTCACTCTGTCATTTCAGCCACCAGTGTAGCAGTACCCAATCAAATATTTCAATGAACCTGTTTTTGCATTTCTGTATATGCTGTTGCACATTTATAAGGCTACAATAATTTTCTCTCTCTTCCACAGTTCTATACTGTGAATCAGTTGCTTTGTCATGGAAATGCTTCTAAGGAGAGCCAGATCCTTGTCTATAGTCAGGAAACAAAATCCAGCAGCTGTGTGTAGATTATAACCAGAAAATCTTATCTTTAGCACAGATTTCATTGACCTAAGTGTTGATCATTCATTTCTTAATGGCCATTTAAAGTAATAATGGCCCAGGAACTCTTCTGACAGATTATGGAAACAATTTCTTTTTGGAATGCTGAGGCTAAGTGATAAAGATGAGCAACCAATCCAGAACATTAATACTGAGCTTGCACTGCAACATTACTATTAGAGGAGCAGCAAGTTGTTTACTGCAAACATTTTTCCAGCCACTTAACCAGGCATCTTCCTGGCATGTAAAGAGCCATTTGTTTAGAAAAATCTTTCGCAGTTTCCACTTCTAAATAAAGAAGGAAGATATTTTATCCTCTGGAAGTTCCTGAACATTTATTGCTCTGTTCTAAGAAAGCTCTGAGTGCTGATGTGCAGGCATTAAGATCAAAAGAGTCCAATGTGGTCACCTGTTTCACTGCCTGTGTGACAAACCCCATTACATTTCTCTTGGAAATCTTTGCATTAAGACTGCCTCTGATCCAGGAGAGAGGAGTTTGCTGTCTGTCTCAAAAAATCAGACTGAGCATTCCTCTGCAAGCTGTGCTTGCTGCAGCAACTGATTTGGGCTGATGACACTGAGTTCCCCATTGGAGTCTGCATTGTATTAGCAACGAAAAAAATAATGGATGTCAGTATGAAGAATACTGTCTGCTTCTCATAAACTTGTGCAGGTCATGTCAAATAAGCACATGACAGTGCCTGCTCCATGGAAATCATGTAGTAATTTAATTCTTTTACAAGCAAAGTAAACCAAATAAACAGTTGCAGGCTAACTTGTGGAGGGCATGTATCCTCTGGACAAAATCAGATTTTCCTTAGCGGAGGTCTAGCTCCCAGACCAGTTGTCTCAAGGAAGAACCAGACCATTGAACCCATGTAAAAGAAGACAGCTCATTCCTGAAGTAAGGGTGTGAATTCTGTTCTTGTCCTTGTTTTTTGTGCCCAGTGGATTAATGAGGTATCACAATTTGCCAGTGCCACTGAACAAATAATTAATTTTCTTTTAGGCAGCACAATCATGACATCAAAGCCCTCCTAACTCCCTTTATTGAATAAGGAGTACTCTCTCTCATCTTTATAATAATAAGGCTTAAAGTTTTAATACCACATGCAGCCAAGTGTAGGACAGCAGCCTGAGTGTTTTGCTTCTCGAAGTCCCAAGTCAGCACACCTAAAAGGTGAATGACACCAAATGGTCGTTCAGCCAACCCAAACTGCCAAAACCAAGGGACTCAGTGCTGAGTAATAAAAAAACAGATAAAAATGAAGAGGAATGCCTGAAAAAATTCATGTTATTAGGGAAGGCATTGAAGGAAAAGAATATATAGCAAGATCAAATATGATATTTAAAAACTGTAGAAGATATAGCATATTAAAAAAATTATGGAAGAAATCAACACCACCTTGCCTGGCACTGTTAAAGCAAGAAGAAATATTGGAAAATAAGCAGAGATTTGTATCAGCCATGGGAAACTCCTCACTTAAACTAGTCAGACTCTGTGATGACAGATGGAGAAGGACAATACATGTTCAACATACGAGTGCTGAAATCCTAGAGTGAAATTTGATTTGAAATAAAACCAGAATTTAGAAATTGTTTCAGAGTGCTAACTATTGGAAATGCTATTTAAATGAATCATCAGAAGAGGTCTAGAAACAGAAAAACAACAAATTCAGCAATGCCCAGAAGACTAAATGGGACAGAAAGAGCTGGAAAGAATTCAGGAGTTTTAACCTTTTTTAGATAAAGATTATTGTAAATGCAAAAAGAAACACTGAAATAGGCATAAATGGAGATGATATACACCAGCTATAATATTTGTGGCCTGTTACTGCAAGGGCAATAGATCAACTTAAGTATGTGGGACAGCGCCGTGATGCAGAACAGGACAGAGAACAAGATAAAAGTGGAAGATAAAAAGCATGAGGTGGAGAATGCAAACAGGGAAATTTAAGTAAGAACAAAGACTGATGAAGAAACAAGACTTACTAAGTTATCCAGAAAGACTAAAAGGATTTAATGTGTAGCTTAGAAATGTGGAAAGAAGACCCATGATCTATAGGATGGAATTAAGACATTCATGCCATAAGGAAGCATCCCAGTATTTATACTTATGCTTGCATAACAGAGGGCTAGGAGAGAGTTTGCTGCAGGGTTTTGGATTAGCACTGTTCTCCTCCTGTTTCCTACTTGAGATCACCCCCCTTTTTTCTTCTGCAGGGAAGACCCTTCACCCGCAGAGATCTCTTTAGTAGTAGTTATATGCTAAATCTGGTTTGTGTTAATTGTTGTGCAGGACATAATGGAAATAAAATCTCATTCTAGTCAAGTTACAGGTCTCTCAGCACTGCTGTATCCTACCTTAAAAGAGGTGTTAATTCAAGCAATAGCATGCTGCCTGCTGCTTCACTCCGGGTCAGTGAGCAACACAGCAGCTTTAGCCCATCAGCTGCCTCTGGCAGACTTGCCCTGAAGTCCAGCAGTACTGCAGCATTCATCTTTTCCTCCATGGCCCCACTCGCCATGTCAATGAGGGAGCGCATGCAAGTGCTAAGTTATGAGCACACTGATGGCATATGAGGCAGGCACCAAATGCATGACTCTTACGCTTTGTGTGTGAGATTTGTCAGTTCTGAGTTTATAATCCCAACAGGAAAGTGGAGCTACCACTGAAGAGCGATGTGGTTCTCAATGGCTTTTATTTGCATTCTGTAATGATGATGTGATTGTCCATTTTGGATAATGGCTCTAGTTCTAAGCCTGCAAAAATAGCCGTGGTTTGAGAAAGTGAAGACGGATTGGGAGCCTGGCACTCTGAGATGGAGAGGGAAAGTCCAAGCGCTGACTCACGGGTCTTCCCTAACTTCTATTACTTTATTCTTATCACAAGAAAAACAAAGCCTGATTATTGCTGTGAATCATTACTGTGGCAATACTTATGCATCAAAAAGATTTGAATGATGTCTTTTTCACACTTTAGCAAAGAAATAACTTCATAGTGCATTTCACAAGGCACACCAGGGCATCTGAACCAAGTGTGACACCACTCTAATCCCGTCAGCCAAATGTTACAGCATCCAAAAATCTTGCTTCTGGTGGCACACAGAAAGGGGGAAGAAGCAATTCTGCCACTGCTGGCAGATTGATTTTGGCAAGGCATTTCATCTTTTTCCCATATGTTTCACCTGCTCCCTTGGCCTTGCTGCTTAAGATGGTGCTGGTGCTCTCCAGCATGTACTACACCCTGCTTGCACGCTTTGGCAGCACACACAACTGCTGTCACAGATTTTTGCCTCAGTTGTCTGATGTGTCACTGCTTATACTGTAAACACATGAAAACTCATCAGATACTTTGATGATGAGGGCAAAAGACGTTAAGCTCCCCAAATGGGCACGTCTCAGCGCTCTCAATGGTTTGTTCCCTCACGTGTAGAGGCCTCTAGGGGGCAATGCAGCCCCGATGTAACTGTAGGGTTGGCCATCGCTCGGCAGCCTGGGACTGCCACATCCCTCTTCCAGTGCTCTGCAACTCGGGAGACCTCAAAAGCTAGAGAAATAAACGAAGTTGTCATCTGAGTACTGTGTGTGGTCTGCATTATTTGCATTACAGAATGGTCCAAACGAGCTTTCAAGATCTAGAAAGAAAATGCTGGAAGTGAATAGAAAATAGAGGTCCTGTAAATAAACTGGTAGAGAAAAGTGACCTTGAGTGTAGCATGCTTCTCATAAGAAACAGAAGATAGCAGAAATATGCAGTCTTTGCTGTGAGTAAGGGAGTTGATGTAGCAGCTTTTGCATAGGAAAAGAAAAGATGTTGCTTAGTTTGGAAATGAGAAATTATGAGAAAAGTATAGGCTGACAAAGGAAGCAGAATCACAGAAAGATTGAGTAAAGATGAGGCAAACAACTATACCTTGGCATTTGTCAAGGATTCAGAGAAGCCTTTTAAAAGAATTAGTGCAAAGCAGATCTGCCATTTACCTACTATCGAAACCAGAACAAAGAACCAGGCTCCAAACTTAGCTTCTCTTTTTGTGTGTTTAAATGGCATCAAATGTGTAAAGTTACAGGTGGGAGAAGGTCACTTCTAGGCATGAAGATCCTATTTCCATATGCTCAGTGAAGTTCATATTATCAAATCACATACAAAGATAAATAAAGTACTGAAATATGTAACCAAGACCTGCAGTCAACCATCCTCTGAAATATTTCCATGATCTTGATCTGTGCTCCTTATAAAATGTATTTATTCAGTGGTTTCTGCTTAGTAATAAGTTAAAATGCACTGTGAACAAATACAGTAATGCTAGGATACTTCATTCTGTCTCAGGGGGGATACGGTCTGAATAATATGGCAAAATGTCACCAAAATTTTCTCTCTTGGGAATGAAAGGATGGAAATTATCAGTTATCAAACATTTCTCTGTAACGTCTGGGAAAGAAAATTATTTTCAAGTTAATAAAATACTGTCACATTGTCTTTCTAAATGAGATGAAGTGCTGCTGATTTATGATGCAAGATGCACAGAACTAAGCAGCTGAATTTCCAGAAATACTAGTTCTGCTGTTTACCAATTACACTCTTAAAAGGACAGAGAATTTTTATTAAACATGCTGGAGCTGCTAATTAGAATACAAAAGGTCTGAAAATTGGAGAAGAATTAAGCTGAATTTTTTTCTGATGCTTACCAACTGTCAGGATTGTGTTAAGAATAACAGAGGTACTCACAAAATGTAGCAGATAACTCCTATACTCCACATATCTGTTTCATATCCAATAGGTTCATAGTTTATAACTTCTGGAGCCACAAACTCAGGTGTCCCGAAGAGAACTTTCAGAGAACCTGCATTTTCTGTGAAGAATGGAAGAGAAAAAACATTAACTGCTACCAAAAAACCCCTGTTATTCCCAGTAACAAGAACAACAGTTTTGTCCTCATATTTGTGACTTTTTAAAAGATTCTTATCAGAAAAAAATAGAATAATACCTGACCTGCTATTTTGTTAACTGATCTATATGTATATAGCAATGGAGAATTATTTATAAAGCATCCTCAAGCACACAGCAATATACAAGACACATAATAAGAGGGTTCCTACTGCACAATTTCCACAAGACCTACTCTGAGAAATGGGAAGAATCTGCTCAGGGATTCTACTGTAAAAAGAAACAGTAGTGACAAAATTATACTCATAAGAAATAACTGGTTTAGTCCAACACATTTTTAATACTAAAAACAGAACAGAAAACCAACACTTGATTGCATGTCTCAAGTGTTACAAGCTGGTGGTGAAACAAGCAAAGATGTGCACCTGTCGGATCACTACATTGCCAGTAAAATGGGGTTTAAGGCTGCTCTTAAAACCAGGCTTGCCTACAAGCCTACCTGTGAGCTCCAAAGAAGTGAAGTGCGACTGAAAACGCTTAGTCATCAGCTGCCACTCCAAACTTTTATTCAGCTGGCCTGTAGCAATGGTGTCCTACATTTGGCTCTGCTGAAACACCGTATGGATGCTTCTGAAATGAGCTACAGTGGAGCTACTGCTAGCAATATGAGCTGAAAGAATGAGGTCATGGTTTACATGAACTTACTCTTCATCTTTTTTGTGCTGACCTACCAGCATTGCTCTACTGGAAAATACAGGGATTAAGGTAGAATAACAATCTTTATAGAACCTAGTATTGCCAGTGTGCAGCTATGAGTGATATAACTTCTGGTCATAATGTGAAATGTAAGTAATTTAGATAGAACTTATTAGGCAAATCTGTCAGTGGATGGGAAGAAGAAAAGAATAAGCAAGGTCAGGAAGGAAGAAAACTAAGCAATAGATTAGGGATTGGGGAAAAAAAATAAATCCAGTAAAACAAAGTGTATTATGAAAGTCTAAAAATGTCAGGAAAGAAATTGTTTCTGATGTGAAACAGGCTTGGATTTAGATAGAGAAATTCTTGTCCAGTCTAAGCAATCAATGAGATTCATTTATCTTTTGTGCAAGAGTAATCCCAATTAAACACAGTAGAATGAGGAACCATCCCTCTCCCAAAGAGATTAGTATCTAAACAAAACACATATGAATGAGAAGGAAAACAGACATAACAGATCCAAATCATGCTCTTGTTGGTGTTACCACAAGCAGAAACATTTGCAGCTCTATAAGCAAGAGAAACCTCAGACAACAGCAGATCAAAGCTTTGAGAAGACTACAATAGATGCTAGTTGTCCACACGACTGAATCATTACAGAATATTTTTATTTACCAGAACTTTCTCTAGCAAGTTCTGCAACATAAATGTCGATCCCAATACTGACTCCACATCTACAGTTACCTCCACTGAAAGCTGTTAAGCCATTTCATAAATTGTAATCATACACATTTGAGGTATGCAAATCCCAACCTATCAAATGGGAATGCGAGAACATATGGGGTCAGTAACCTTCCTAATGATTGAACAGCATGCTTGAGGCAGCTTTTAAGCACTGCCACAGTAATTCACTCACAGTCATGCCAGTTTCCCATTTTAAATGCTATGAAACCATTTTTGCTCTGCTCAAGTATGGTGATAGTAAGTTAATTGCAGAAAACTCATTTTCACAGAGCCCCTTCCGTGCAGTGAGTACCCATTTCTAGAGACAGAACACCTGCAAGCAGCCCTGGAAGATCACCTAGATCCCCCCATGCAAGTTCACCAACACCAAGACATGCCTGCCAGATGTCTGACTGTCTCTAAAAAGCACATTCAAAACCTATGCCACAACATCCTCACACTCACATAACCGGTTTTCCTACCCCAAGAAGTAGGATCTTTGATGTTCAATCTAAACTGGCTTAACCTAAAACAAGGGCAATGTCTTCTCTACAATGGCAATGAGGAGTGAGAGATAACTCTTCCAAGCACAAACGGGAAGCCTAAGATCCCATTTTCCCATTTGCCTTCTTTTGAAGGTCAACACCTGCACTTTTTCCCAATTGTCCTTATGAAAAATTACTGAAATCTGTTGCAAAGAATCTATTTTCTAAAAGCTTCATCATGATCATCTAAATCTCAGGCTCAGATTTTCACATCCAAGTTTGGAGGCTTTTCTGTGCACTGTGTAAACTACCATGAGCCACTGTGTATGCAAAAGGCTGGTGTATGAAATGTGCTGCACATAGGTCAGAGAAACGATTTTGAAAATGTGGCATTTAAGTGCAAACATACAGTGTGAAACAACTGATACAGCATTTTCTGTGTATGAAAGGAAAAAAAAAAGCAAAGGAGAACACTTTTTCTATGAAATAATATGTCAAATCTTTACTCAGATGTTTACAAGCCTAGTACACAAGTAGGATCTATGTTTAGATATCCTGTAGTTCAGATAGAGAGCTGACAAGCTGGCTGGAAACTGTTGCCAACACTGTGTATAATCAACTGAATAAAAAGGGGGGAAAAGAGCTTTATAGTACTCAAAAATCATTCTCCTTTCTCCTCAAGAAGTTTATCTTAAACAATTTTCTACATGAGTTCCTCAGCGCACCAAAAAAGGTCAGGAAAATATCCCACTGTAGCTTTGGTATTTCCTGACAGTGTAAGAGAACTAATTAGCTGCAGAAGATGACTGCAGAAGGAGCTGACCCTAATTGCTTTAAAACTGATCACA
>VWYK01067724.1:0-19830 GCA_013399775.1 Semnornis frantzii
AGCACAGTCCCTGCTTTTGGATCCCTGCGTCCTGCCTGCCTGCTGCAGGGAGCTGCCTCTGCTGTAAACCACTGCTGTTTGTGGGAACACTGCCAAGCAGCCTGGCTTTGCCTTGTGCTGCCCCAGGATCTTTGCCCATGGCAGCCACGTCTACAGTCACTTTGGACTCTGGAGGGTTCATCCACATTGGATCCTGTGCAGCATTGATCCACTGCTGGGCTAAAATTTGCAGTTCCAGAAAATGCTGCAAAAGACACTGCTGCAAAGCAGCCAAGGGACCAGCTCCAAATTCCTACTCCACCACTGTGAGTAGCACAGACATTCCCTAGGGCTCCAGGCTGCCTTGTATTTGTAAGTGTGNAAGCTGTTTTGTAGCAAACCTTTTCCAACTTTCTGATTTTCCTGCATTACTAATTTCCCTATATACATCCTTGTGGAGATCTTCCTGAACTAATTTGAACCCAATCTAACTAATTTGTATAGAGTTGTGGGCAGGGCTTTCTGGAAATAAAAAAAGCTACATATTTTATAATTCTTGCCTCGTTAATTTCCACAACCAATTCAGATATCTGGAAATGAAAATCTTTGCAGTTGCACCAGCAGACATAAAAGGTAGGTAGTCTGAGGTCTTGGTTGCAAAAGATGCATCATTAACAGGGATCAAAGTGTTTCCCCTCTGTTATTCCTCCCTTGTTAATTTCCACAACCAATTCAAGGGGGACCTGGGACCCCTCAAACTACCACAAGAGGTAATGTAAAATGGAAATGCCAGAGGAGGCCTTTCTGAAGTGGCAGACAAAGTAGGTAGAAGGGAGTGATATTTCACAGGTGTCCCTGATAAAGGGTCTGGGGACTCGTAGTGAAACATCCAGCGGCAAGTTCAGTCTGCCTGCTGGGGACCAACACAGGCTTACAAGAGGTCTACAGAAAGTCATGGATGAAAAACCTTTCGAGAGCTGTTACTTACCAAGAGACAGTCGTTTCTCATGCCTCAGGAATCCTCTTTAGGTTGCCAGAGGCTGGTAAGCTCTGCCTGGGGAGATCTCTCTGTATTCATGCTGTAGCCTTATGTCTGGCTCCAAGCAGCAGCAAAAGTGAACTCATGGCCTGGTTCAGTCCAACCCTCCTTTTCTCTGCTGTTTTGCTGAGTTGTTAAATTAGTCCTTCCTAATATTAGTGGAAGGCTTTGGGGAGATATTGCTGTAATATAACTGTAACTGAAACTGTGAACCCCTTATTATTAATTCTCATTTTGAAGTAGGTCTTTTTACACTTATTTGTCTTGAAGGGCTTTTTGTTTTCTTTATTATTTGTAGGCTGACTTAGAACCTGCCTTGGCAAATCAAAGGAGGGGGAGATAACATCTGTAAGACATAATTGGGCTAATATTAACCATTTGTCTCACATGAGGTGAGCCACTGGGAATTGCCCATTACCAAGTTTCTGAGTCTGCTTCATGGTTTTTTATGGTAGACTTCATACTCAGAGAACCTTTCCAGTAAAAAAAATTCCAAAGAAGAGACTCATGCTGACTCAGAGCTTGGTAAGATACCCTAAACCCATACATGGACAGTAGAGAGTTACTTGCAGTGCAGTTTGCACACCTGGGGCGAATGACTGGGAGAACCCAGATGGGACCTGGGGACAGTGCACACCCTAAGGGTTGAGTGAGCAGAGTGGGCTCTGTGACACCAAGTTATCAGTGAAGTGGAGCTAAACATTTTGCTTATACTGCATGCTGACATCACCAAATATGATTGTTTATTATGATTTTAGTTCAAGAAGTCTTTGTGGTCAGTGAACCTCTCAGCTTGTTGATCCAGGTTTGCCAGTTTCCTCAGTTTGGCAAAGAATCGTAATAAAAAGGTCAAAAAATTCACATCTCCTGCAACAGCCTCAAAACAATTCTGATTTTGGTTCAGCTCGCTGAATTTCTCTTCATCTAGCAGCTGGAGACTAAATGTGCAGCAGCACTTTCCCTCCTTCCACAAAGCAAGACCACAGGAAAATGATGCCTCTGTTGTCAGCATGGTCCCTTGGGTTAATGGCTGCACCCAGCAGCTAGCTATTTTTTTTAATTTTTTTTTTTAATATATGAGACATTTGTATTTGAATCTAAGATCTCAAAAGAAAGAAGTAAATAAACTGAAAAGACCTTTTTTTACTTTGCTGTTGGATGTTTTGGGCCTTCTGCCAGAAACTTCTTCTGACTTTATATGAACTATTCTCATTATAGCTTTAACTTTTAGTTGTTTTCTTTGCATTATCTGCATGTGTGTGCAGACACCTGTGCTTTTAAAAGCTTGCAGATGGCTTTTCCTCACCTCAGCATTGCAGTTAGCCATTTTTCTGGTTTCAGTTTGGATTTTGGCTGAAAAATAAGGCTTGCAGGAGCAGGAGACTATTGCTCAGCCCAGGGAAGGGAGGGAACAGTGTGGCCAACAGGAGCAGGGAGGTCATTCTTCTCCTGTACTCTGCACTGGTTAGGCCACACCTTGAGTACTGTGTCCAACTCTGGGCCCCTCAATTTAAGAAGGACATTGAGGTACTTGAACATGTCCAGAGAAGGGCAACGAGGCTGGTGAGAGGCCTTGAGCACAAGCCCTGTGAGGAGAGGCTGAGGGAGCTGGGATTGTTTAGCCTGGTGAAGAGGAGGCTCAGGGGAGACCTTATGGCTGTCTACAGCTACCTGAAGGGTGATTGTGGCCAGGAGGTGGTTGCTTTCTTCTCTCAGGCAGCCAGCACCAGAACAAGAGGACACAGTCTCAAGCTGTGCCAGGGGAAGTTTAGGCTCGAGGTGAGGAGAAAGTTCTTCACTGAGAGAGTCATTGCCTACTGGAATGGGCTGCCCAGGGAGGTGGTGGAGTCACTGTCCCCGGAAGTGTGCAAGGTGGGTTTGGATGTGGCACTTGGTGCCATGGTCTAGTCTTGAGGTCTGTGGTAACAGGTTGGACTTGATGATCTTTGAGGTCTCTTCCAACCTTGGTGATACTGTGATACTGTGAGATGGACCTTTGAAAGCATATGGCAACACAAAGAGGTTTCAGTAGCAAAGAGTGAGAAACCAAATCTCACAGACTGGCACAGACTGAGGAGCTTTTATAATTATTGCATTTGCAGCTTACATAAAGCAACATACCTTAAATATAAATTTATCTTTTCCATCATCCTTGACTACAGGAAGTTACTGTTAGAGGGTCTATTACTTTTTTTGCTCTGAGGTCAACTAAAGCAGTTGACACCAGACCATTGTTCTGTTGCTTTCCCATGCATTTTGTAACTTCTGGACTCTGCAGTTGGTGATTAAGAACCAAACAGAATACTAAAGTTTGCAGACTTGAAGATTGGTAGCACACAGTGTGGTGTTGAACTTATAGGAATGTCTCATTTTTTTGGCTCAAGCTGTACCAGCCCTTTAAGCTCACTTACTATTTCTTTACAATCATAAAATTGTCAGGGCTGGAAGGGACCACAGGATCATCCAGCTCCAACCTCCCTGCCATGGACAGGGACTCCTCACACTAGATTGGGTTGCTCAGAGCCACATCCAACCTGGTCTTAAAAAGTTCCAGGGATGGGGCTTCTACCACCTCCCTGGGCAACCTGCTCCACTGTCTCACCACTGTCATGCTGAAGAACTTCTTCCAAACATCCAATCTAAATCTACCCTCCTTTAGCTCCTCCTGACACTACCTGTCACCCTTAAAAGTCCCTCACCAGCTTTCTTATGGGCTCCCCTTCAGATATTGGAAGGCCACAAGGTCTCCTTGGCGCCTTCTCCTCTCCACACCGAACAACAACAACTTCCTCAGTCTGTCTCCATAGGAGAGGTACTCCAGCTCTCTGAGCATCCTCCAGGCCCTTCTTGGGACATGTTCATATCCTTCTTATAAGACCTGGATGCAGTAGAGGCTCCAGAACCGGATCCAATAGAACTATACTTATATTTTTGCTAGATTTTTACTGTTCAGAACCAAATGTTTATATAGAATCATAGAATGATAACCTTACCATTCCAACCTTACCATTCTATGATTGTGTGATCTCCCTGTGCCTTCAGGAAAATATACCTCAAGGGAATACTCAGACTGCATGGCCCAGGGTTTGAAGTTCAGTCAGGGGTCAGATGAGTGAAATTACATTGTCTGTTACACGAGAGGTCAATTTAGGTGATCTGAAAATCTTTTTTTTGACCTCAAAAGCTATTATTATGTGCCATTATCCATTTCAGTTATCAATAGTCCACAGCTGTTACACATAGTTCACGGTTAGGATACTGTTTGTCTGGAGTTAAAAAAAAACAGAAAACCAGAAGTCATAATCAATAAGTAGAATCTTTGTTTTATGCCTTTGTACCAGATTTCTTTGGGGAAGTTTCCTGTGGTCTTCTATTTTTAATACAGATACAGGCTCAGGCTTTGGCAATTTGTCTTGCTGCCAGATAAAGTTTGTGGAAGGGAGCATAGTGATTAATGGCAAGGACATTTTAAAATTCTTGTGAGATGGGCTAGGATTATTATTTTCATTCTTTGAGTTTTACCGTGTAATGCCTGCTGTCAGAAGATAAGCGCCGTGTGACTTAATCAGCACTTGGGGAGAGACCATTAGTGATGAATCCAGGTACTACAGGCGATCGTGTAGATGACTGAATAAATAGTGTTCTTCTTTCTGTCCCAGCATATTACACAAATGTCATGGTGTTCAGTTCAGTTGCTAGAAGTAGGATGAGTTTTTGCAAGGTTTTATGTATTAGGAGGAGAGCAAAGCCACATAGGAAGCGGATGGCAAAAGTGGGAAAGCTAAAGTCCAGGTTTTCAAAGGGAGAAATGAGATTGGTTGGACACTCTCAAGCTTTTGAAGTGAGATGGGGACTTAGGAAAGTGAAACAGACATGAACAGGCACATAGAAAGGTGATTTAACTTCAAATCCTAGAGGTCGCAGAGGTTTCCTAGAGGTCACAGAGTGCAAGTAAACTTGCATTTTTGTTGTGTTCTACAAAGGGACAATTAAAAACATATTCAAAAAAATTATTAAAATACAGATAAAGATTAGAGTATGTGAAACTAATTTAGGGCTGGACACATTACAGGCATATTGCAATTATTCCAAACCCATCTCAATAAATGCAGTGTTTCCAGAGTTAAGGTTAACCTTGAAAGAAATCAAACATGTTAAGGAATGGAAAGGCACAATCAGTTCTCCCAAAGAATCTTGACTCTGTTCTGTACTAAGGTTGTGTAACATCTATGTAATTATGCTGAGTGAATAATAGGGTTTTATTCTTTTTAAAGTCCTGGAACAGATTAAATTGGCCTTTTAAATGACGTTTTCCTCTTAAATAATGTCTGCGGGTTAAAGATATGCTTAAAATAGGGTCTGAGGAAGGTTGCTACCAATGTATTTTCTAGTGATTTTAGCTCATAAAATGGCAAATTGCCCTATTAATGAGAGCTCAGAAAATGCTATCTGAACTTTCTATTGTACAGGGAAAAGTACTACTTTACTTCAGTTGTGCTGCTCAAACTATATAGTCTTTGTCAGGAAACTAAGTGGAACATCTACAGTGAAAGATATGTAAAATGTTAAAATTTGATGTGAAAAGTGATTCAGGGAAACTGAACCTGAGGGAGATGTTGTGGGCAGAATTACTAAGGGAATGGAATGAATGTGGGTATTTGCTCAAAGGTGATAGGGCCACAAAGATGCTCAGAGGGCTGGAGCAGCTCTGCTGAGGACAGGCTGAGAGAGTTGGGGCTCTTCAGCCTGGAGAAGAGAAGGCTTCCAGGAGACCTTAGAGTAGCCTTCCAGTATCTGAAGGTGGCTACAGGAATGCTGGGGAGGGACTATTGACAAAGTCTTGCAATGAGAGGACAAGGGGCAATGGGTTTAAAGTGGCAGAGAGGAGACAAACTGGATGTTAGGAAGACGTTGTTTGCAGTGAGGGTGGTGAGACACTGGCACAGGTTGCCCTGGGAGATTGTGGCTGCTCCCTGCCTGGAGGTGTTGAAGGCCAGGTTGGAGGAGGCCTTGAGCGACCTGTACTTGTGGGAGGTGTCCCTGCCTATGGCAGGTGGTAGGAACTAGATGATCCTTGAGGTCCCTTCCAACCTTACCATTCTATGATTCTATGATTCTATGATTCTATATTGAATTGCATCCCACAATGGGACTCAGAAGGTGAGAGGGCAGAAAGGGGAGTCAAGAACTGACCAGAGAAATTCAGTGATTTGCTTCTATTCTGAATTGAAACCCAAGGAAAGCTGATACAGAGTAGTGGCTCATGCAGCCATGAGAGGGGATATCAAGTGAAGATGAGGACAAGTCTCTTCTTTAATATTAAGGATTGGGTTTTTTTGGGTAGGTAAGAGAGCCTGAGTACCACCCTGAGAGTTAGTGTGACAGTACTAGAAGAAACCATGATAACATCTCCTCAACTACAAAGAGGGGATATCCTCCTGTAAGGAGACTTCTTCATGTTCCTGAACTTGTACAAATATATGGCCCTTGTGGACTCTGAGGTCTGTGAACTGTGATACTGGACCAGAGCATTTGTGGATCTGCTGTGGAATATACAGATCCTATCCTACATCCAGAGCCCAGCATGTGCCAGGACATATGGAAAATAAATTTCTCCCTGGTGGGACTTCAACCAGAGCTGTTGCTGGAAATAAAGCACCTTTCCTTGGGATGAAGGGGAAATTTGGCTTGGTGTAAGGCTGCTTTAGTGGATTTAGAGGCAGCAAGGCACTTCACAACCCTCCTGTAAGAGCAGCAACAGCACAGGATGCTGAGTCCACCATATGTTCGTGTTTAATGGCAGTTTATAAGTCTGTGAATTTTGCCTCCGGGATGTCTAAAGACTCTGGGGTCATGTAAATTGAAACAATGTAAAGTTTATTGTGCATTTAACTTAATTTAAATACCTAGAAACAAGCACAGGGGGATTCTTACCAGTTGCACTTATTGGTTTTAATAAATACTGTTGTAATTGAATGTGATTTAATAAAAACAGTTTATTTCAAGCCTTTTGGAGTGGGAGTGCGACTCCTCGAGGGGAAAGACAACACAAGGGGGTCGATCAGAACAACTTTTATTTTAACTCTATTAGTATTACTTAGATACTCTGAGAGGCAGGTGGGCATTCAATTTCATTCATGCCAACTCCAAACTGAGTGTTCAATCTGGGTGATGAAGAAAAGGTCAGCATTGAGGTTGCTGCTTCACTCTGCAAGCACCCTGTGAAATGACACTTGAGAGGAGGCTGCTTCATTTGTTGATCAATATCTTGGTCTTTTTCATAAGAATCAGTTGAGAAGGGTGGTTACTCTTGTGGTTGACCCTCCTGGCTTTCAGAACTCAGGAGATGGTGCCTGCAGAACTGTGTCCATGGTTTTGCCTATTGGTCATCCTCATTCTGTTTTAATTCAGCTCAGTCATGCAGTCTTTGATGTGCTGCAATCTAATGTGATCTCACCTAACACAATCTATTTGTGTTCAAATCCCTATGGAAGTTAGTGGCAAGGTTAGTATTAATTTCAGTAAATTTAGGATTTCACCCAACAGGCATATTAGTGCACCCTCGGCAAGTTTGCAGATGACACCAAGCTGTGTGGCACAGTCGACTTGCTAGAGGGCAGGGATCCATCCAGAGCAACCTGGACAGGCTGGAGAGGTGTGCCCAGGAAGGACATGGAACTCTTGGAGCGGGTCTGAAGGTGGCCACAAAGATGCTTAGAGGGCTGCTATAAGGAGAGGCTGAGAGAAGGCTTGGAGGAGACCTTATAGGAGCCGTCCAGTATCTGAAGGGGGCCTACAGGAAGGCCGGAGAAGGACTACTGACAAGGTCTTGCAATGACAGGACAAGGGGCAATTGGTTTAAGTGGCAGAGGGGAGATTCGAACTGGATGTTAGGAGGAAGTTGTTTGCAGTGAGGGTGGTGAGANCTTACCATTCTATGATTCTATGATTCTATGATATCAGCACACCTGAACGCCAGCAGAGCTACTGTTTGTGTGCCCATCACAGATACAGCAATCCTGCAACATTTAACTACATTCAAAAATTACCATCAATAAAAGTTATCTTCCTCTTTCTGGATTCCCAGACAGATTCTAAACCTGGAGATATGTGTGATTCCTCTGTGTTGTTTTCACAGCGAATTCTCTAAAGACATCATCGATTCAAGCAAATATGTATTACATTACTTTTTACCCAGCTTCTTTTATTGGAAACACTTGGGTGAAGCTAGGAGTTATCTGGCACCAATTTGACATTCAGCATCTAAAAAATATCGACTTATTCATGTAGCATTTAGGGATCAGAATAAATGCTTTCAGCATACTATCACTACTGAGGAGATATATTTTTAAATTTTTTAATAATTTGATATTTTATTATTCAAATAATAAATTTTGACTCCCAGAGGTGCCACCAGATAAGTAAAAAGGGTCTGTGACAGAGTAATTGAGATGATAATTTTGCTTTAGATTTTAAAGTGAAGTCTTTA
Source organism: Semnornis frantzii (assembly GCA_013399775.1). Taxonomy (NCBI): domain Eukaryota; kingdom Metazoa; phylum Chordata; class Aves; order Piciformes; family Ramphastidae; genus Semnornis; species Semnornis frantzii. Next base: position 8,508 of record VWYK01067724.1, read on the forward strand.
TTTTACTTTAAATGGAGCAGGTGCACCAGAGATGGTTTTTATGCTCCATATTTTCATGTGGACCCTGTATGACTGTTGCAGATTCACTGCAAGAAATGGGAATCACTACATTTGGGGTAAGATGAGGAGACATAGATCATTCAGTCCTCTCTCTACCATCATATTGTCTCTTGCTCAGCTTTGAAAAGCAGCGTGTAGGGTTTGTAAGCTGTGACGGTAATTTCTTCTTTGATGAGAGTTCCAATTACGGTGATGTTATCTTACAATGTTTGATTGTGTTATCTTTGGAAAACCATTTAGGCATGCTGAAGCATTAGCACCAGGTGTAGGGTACGATGAGATCTGTTATAAAACAGCTGTTAGTGGTGCATTTGCCAAGTATCTTAAACTATTGAATGACCCAGTTAAGAAAATACTGATTGCTTGTGAAGCATCCACCTTGTGAACACAGCAGGTGATAGCTCAGTGGAAGTTCTGTAACCATCTAACACAAACTTTTAATGGTCTTATAGGTTGTAGGCTTTGGTAACAGTTGTGATAGAGTAATTCATTGGATCTGGTAACAGTATTTTTTGGAGTTCGAATGTCACTGAAATGGATCTTCTGAAAGTTGTGGTTTGGACTCACTGAAGCCTTCCAGGATCTAAAAGGGGGCTACAGGAAGGCTGGGGAGGGACTATTGACAAGGTCTTACAATGATAGGACAAGGGACAATGGGTTTAAAGTGGCAAAGGGGAGATTGAAACTGGATGTTAGGAGGAATTTGTTTGCAGTGAGGGTGGTGAGACACTGGCACAGGTTGCCCAGGGAGGTCGTGTAGCACAGATTCATCCAAAGTGATCGTCAATCACATTGGGTGATTCTGTGCTCCACAACCTCCCTGGAGGTGTTGAAGGCCAGGTTGGAGGAGGCCCTGAGTGAGCTGTACTAGTGGGAGGTGTCCTTGCCTATGGCAGGGGGTTGGAACTAGCTGATCTTTGAGGTCCCTTCCAACCTTACCATTCTATGATTCTATGAATGTCAAGCTTCACAGAAAAATAGCTTTGTTAGTGCTGCAGTTTGTTTTTGTGCTGCTTTCCTTCTCCCTCATTCTGTAGGCCTGTGGTCCTGTTGGCAGAGGAGGCAATCAATGATGTAATAGTATAATCAATTACATGATAATTAACAAAATTAAGAAATATTAATAACATAGTCAATGCTATAGTCATGAATTCAATCATAATGAGAAAAACATCTGCAGTACCACATCCTCATAACCCACGAGATCTCAGAGTGTACCTCTGCGCCGTTGTTCTCCGTTGTGTGCACCGACGATGAACAAACAACCCAGAGTGCAAGGTTAGTTAAAAAACTACAACAAACAACATTTGATCCAAGATCAGAAAGCACCACACAACATGGAAAGATGAATATTTGATAATAACTTAATAAATGTTGTCCTTTGATAAAACTCTTACACCTTCAATTGCCTATGAATACAGTATTATCCTAGAATGTAAATGAGATTCAAGATAAAAATAAAGAATCTGTCTCTTTGAACTCTAAACAGCCTCTGCAGGTTTTCCTATCTGGGCCAATTTCTTTGCTTCTTCCTCCTTCAGTGAGTCTACGTCGGTTTGTATTTCATCAAACGATACAAATTTTACTCCTTAAAACATTCTCCCTCTCGTTTGTCTCCTATCATTTATTATTTAACCCTCTAAAGTATTTTATACCTTTCGAGGTGTCAGAGAAAATAAAGTTGATTGATATGAATATTGTATTCCAAGTTGCTGCATTTCTGACCTCGTTTTCGTTGGCCTGCAGCACTGAGATGCTAAATAGTAGTTTAGATTTAGTGCTTGCTTAGTGTAGAATTATGTATCTGTGTATGCTTAAAGTCAACTACACATCCAATGAGGTTAAAACTCTCAGTGTAAAACTGCTTTGGTGCCTGTGTATTGCCAGACAGTTTGAATTGGGCAGGTTTTTTGTTTGCACATGATTATTCACTGTGACATCAGAAAATTTAATTTTCTTTCAATTTTTTTAAAAATTTAATTTTAATTTTAATTTGAAAGGAAAGAAAAAAGAATCATACAGTTGAAAAAGCAGCTTTAGAGAAACCCTCAGATTCACAGCTTTCAGTGGCAGCAAGTGGTGTATAAAGGACTCAGCTTTTCTGTTTCACTTAGTTAAGAAAGCAATAGAAACAGGTGTGAAATAACCTCAATTTGAGTTAAGTTTGTTAATTTCTTCGTTTTCACCAGCTTTGAACCCCTAAAGTCTTGGTTTGATAATGTTTTCTTTATGATATTTTTCTAAGGTGTAGAGATTGAGATGAAAAAATTATAGTCATGATTTCTATCTTTCTGCCTTGATTATGGAAATATGGAAATACTTCATTCCTCTTCTTTTGCACCAAGGGTGAGGTGACCAGCATCAGTAAGAGAGAAAGTCTCTGTGATTGACATTAAATGTGGTTGAGGCAGATTGTGCTATATGAGAACCTCTGTTATCTAAAGTACCAGGTATACAGACCTATGTATTTATAACTGAAAGCATAAAATGGATTATACTGGAAAAGAGTGGCATGTAGGGGAGAGAGAAGAAAGTAAAGATTACTCTGTGTACTTGGAATGAATCTTGCAGCAAAACCCTGGAATGAAAATCCAAATACTTAAAAGGTAGTGTGGATTGAGGCCAATAACAACACTTTATCAGTTTTTAATGGGCTTAAATTAATCTTAATGCAGGCAGAGAATTTCCAATAAATTAATCTTAAAAAAGAAAAACAACACCCTAGCACTATGGTTTACTTCATGTAAGATTAATAATAGGAAGGGAACCATTCCTCCTGATAAGATGACAGGAATAGAATAATCCTGAAGATACCTTTGTGCACAGTGCCTTGGTTAAACAGCCTAAATATTTATGGAAATCACAGGCAGCAGAACTACTGTGCTGCTTTATTTCCAGGTGACTGACATTTAAGTCATCAAAAGAATGTTAGATAAAGATTTGGAGGGCTTTTTTGAGATTAATTTGAGTCATTAGGTGACTTCAGATTCCTTTCATGCATTCATGGGGTGCCTCTGAGTGACCACAGTGGGGTGATTGATCAGAGAATATTCTTTCTCAGAGGAAAAATATCTAAAGTGGAAATAATAATAATAATAAAAAAAAATTCATAGAATCATAGAATGGTAAGGTTGGAAGGGACCTCAAAGATCATCTAGTTCCAACCCCCTGCTACAGGTCATAGGTCCCACTAGTACAGGTCACTCAAGGCCTCCTACAACCTGACCTTAAACACCTCCAGGGAGGGAGCAACCACAACCTCCCTGGGCAACCTGTGCTAGTGTCTCACCACCCTCACTGCAAAGGACTTCCTCCTAATATCCAGTTTAAATCCTGGTCTTATGATCCTTTCTGAAATGCCTTCTCATAGGACAGTGTTTCTTCGGTCTTCATAAGCTATATTTTACTTCAGAAGAACTCTCAACAATGCAGCATTTGCACAAGGATTTGGGAGATGACAGTAGAATTCGTTTTAAATATCTTAGTTCCTCCCTTTCTTACCCAATATTGATGAATGGGAGAAGTGGTTGAAAACTAAACATGTTTAAAAATATCTTTCTAATGGTTTTCCCTAAAAGACCTCTTTTTGTTGTCATCAAAAAGGCCTGATAGTAACGAGAGTATTAATGAGTAACAACCGAGTGCTGGGCTGCAACAAGAGCAGTGTGGGCAGCAGGGCAAGGGAGCTCTGCTCTCTTCAGACCCCACCTGGAGTCCTGTGTGCAGTTCTGGAGTCCCCAGCACAGGAAGGACATGAAACTGTTGGAGTGGGTCCAGAGGAGGGCACGAAGATGCTCAGAGGGCTGCAGCAACTCTACTGTGAGGACAGGCTTTGCAGCCTGGAGAAGAGAAGGCTTCCAGGACACCTTCTAGTAACCTTCCAGTATCTGAAGGTGGCTACAGTAAGGCTGGGGAGGGACTATTGATGAGGTCTTGCAATGACAGGACAAGGGGCAATGGGTTTAAAGTGGCAGAGGGGAGATTGAAAGTGGATGTTAGGAGGAAGTTGTTTGCAGTGAGGGTGGTGAGACACTGGCACAGGTTGCCCAGGGAGGTTGTGGCTACTCCCTGCCTGGAGATGTTGAAGGCCAGGTTGGATGAGGCCTTGAGTGACCTGTACTAGTGGGAGGTGTCCCTGCCTATGACAGGGGGTTGGAACTAGATGATCTTTGAGGTCCCTTCCAACCTTACCATTCTGTGATTCTATGACTGCTCATGGTGAGTAGTCCCAGGTATTCGCAGCAGTAATGCTGGAAGTGTTGCTCTTGGTATTTGAAATACCTGCAGTTGAATTCAAGGTGGTAGTTTGTGTCTCAGAGGTCCTGCAGTCAGATTGTTTGCAAGCCCAGTCAGAAATTGCAAACTGGTGGGAAGAGAGTCTGGTCTTGGAGATTTATTTAAGGGCAGCATTATCTTGGGATGTTCTGGGAAGTCCTCTATTTTCTCAGAATCACAGAATCACAGAAGATTAGGGGCTGGAAGTGACCTTAAAAGATCATCTAGTCCATCCCCCCTGCCAGAGCAGGATCACTTATACCAGATCACACAGGAATCCATCTGGGTGGGTCTCCAGCTTCATTTCTGTATCCTTGTTGGGAGAACAAGCTCTGAGAAACATGGATGTGAGCACTCACCTCTTTTCCTTCCCAGTCTGGTGACAGTTTCATCTACAAAGCTCCTTTCTTTTTTGCAGATTCTCTTTGTCTTACAAATATTTCAGGAGGATATGTGCAAAAGAAAGAGCCTTTCTGGCTCAAAAGCATTGCTTGCCCTTCTGAACTTCTCACGGTTGTTCTGTTTTCTGAACTGTAATTCTTCAGCATCACTACTGCATAGGGAGTGGCTTGCATGTTCAGCATCCTCAGTTGCACCTTTCCCTTCTCTCCATTCCCCAGCAGCCGAAGGATGTAAACTTTTCCTAGGTAATTTTTGACGACAGCAGAGACCAAGGTTTCAAAGCCACTTTGTCCACGAGATTTCTGGGATGGCAGAACACATTTTTTTAAACTGAAATATCCATTTGCTGGAGAGTGTGAGTGTGTGTGTGTGTGTGTGTGTGTGTTCACATATCTGTGTCTCTAGGGACCTTCTATTAAGGGGAAAAGTGTGGCAGAGCCAGAAAGAGGGACTGAATATCTGGCATGGTTTCTCTTGAGATTTCCTCCTCTTCTATTAACCTCTCTACCACAACCACTTTTGTATTTCTGGTCTTAATTAGAATTTCGAGTGGAGCTATGGAAGGAGCATATCTATCCCCCAGTTGATTCTTCCATCTGATTTGGCATCCAGAAATACGTTTCTTAGGAATTAATTATAATTGCTTTTGATGGAAAGCCAACTTTTTTTTCATGTGCTAACTGTTAATTCTTAGCTCGTTTAACATGTGATTAAATAATAATGATAAGCTCCAGTGCAGGTTTTCTATGTGTTTGTGATTTGAATGCTGTGTTTTGTATTTCAGACTTGGTGCAGCTAGGTGACTACGGCCTGTTAGCAGTCAACATGGAGATGTCTGCTTTGAAGGGGGCAGAAAGGCAAGACAATATCTAGAGAGGCTTTTAAAGTGGAAGGAGCTGAGGGATTGATTAACAAAAGGTTAACACTACTATTTTTTGGGCTGTGTTGCTAGATTTAAGTTCACTCTATAGCATGCCTCTCCTCAACCGTATGCACATTAAAGGAGGGCATTGTTTGGGGTTCATCCTTTTTCTCCTCAAGAAAGTGTCACTTCTTGACAGCTACATAAGGCTGACGTGTTCATGCAAGCACCTCATTTCTTGTGGGGCTTCTCTGTCACAGAATCAGAGAATGGTAAGGTTGGAAGGGACCTCAAAGATCAGCTAGTTCCAAACCCCTGCCATAGGCAGGGACACCTTTTGCTAGTACAAGTCGCTCAAGGTCTTGTCCAACCTGACTTTCAACACCTTCAGGGAGGTTGTGGAGCACAGAATCTTTGATCATATTGGGTGATTCTGTAATCCACAATCTTCTTGTGTGACCTGTGCCAGTGTCTCAACACCCTCACTGCAAAGAACTTTCTCCTAACATCCAGTTTCAATCTCCCCTCTGCCAGTTCAAACCCATTGCCCCTTATCCTGTCATTGCAAGACCTTGTCAATAGTTCTTCCTCAGCCTTCCTTTAGGCCCCCTTCAGATACTGGAAGGCTTCTCTAAGGTCTCCTGGAAACCTTCTCTTCTCCAGTCGGCAGAGCCCCAACTCTCTCAGTCTCTCCTCAGAGCAGAGCTGCTGCAGCCCTCTGAGCATCTTGGTGGCCTCCTCTGGACTCGCTCCAACAGTTTCCATTTCCTTCCTGTGCTGGGGGCTCCAGAACTGCACACAGGACTCCAGGTAGGGTCTAAAGAGAGCAGAGTAAAGGGGCAGAATCCCCTCCCTTGCCCTGCTGCCCACACTGCTCTTGCTGCAGCCCAGGACTGGGTTGCTGTCTGGGCTGCACTCACACTGCAGGCTCATGTTGAGCTTTTCATCACCCCAGACCCCCAGGTCATTTTTCTCAGGGCTGCTCTCAGCCATTCCCCACCCAGCCTGGAGTTGTGCTTGGGATTGTGCCTATCCAGGTGCAGGACCTTACACTTGGCCTTGTTGTGTTTCATGAGATTGGCCTGGGCACACCTCTGCGGCCTGTCCAGTTGCCTCTGGATGGATCCCTGCCCTCTAGCAAGTTGACTGTGCCACACAGCTTGGTGCCATCTGCAAACCTGCTGAGGGTGCACTGATTCCTCTGTCCATGTCACTGACAAAGATGTTAACCAGCACTGGTGCCGGTACTGACCCCCGAGGGGCACCACTTGTCACTGGTCTCCAGGTGGATATTGTGCCCTTGATCACCACTCGGTGCATGCCACCATCCAGCCAATTCCTTATCCAGCAGTCTCCACCCACCAGTCCATGTTTCTCTAGTTTGGTGACCAGGATGTCATGTGGGACAGAGTCAAATGCCTTACTCAGGTCCAGGGATCCTAGAAAGAATGTATAACAAACAGCTCCAGGGGTGGAGAAAGAGGCTGGAGCTTCTGCTTTGGAGCCTTATGATGAGTGCCTCCCACAAAAGTGGATTTATATAAAAAAAAAAATCTCTACCTTTTTTAGTAGATCTTTTTGGTGTGCCTGTTATTCCAGTTTCCAGGAGTAACTCTTCATGCTTCTAACTGTGTTTTCAATCCTTGCCCTTCTCATGACAGCCAGACATGTCATACAGGTTCTTCAAGGAGGGTTAAAACATCTTTTAGACACTTTCTAACAATGCTGCTGGAATTATTTGTGACTGTCGGGAAAAAAGCCTTTACTGAGTGATTTTATTCTGAAAACCGACATTGTAAGAGGAGACTTGTAGCTGTCCAAGCACATTTATTTGTCAAATTCCCTCGGCTTACAACTGAGGAAGTGCTTTTCCTCCTACCAGCTTTAAAACTCATCCCAGTGCCAATCAGTATGTGGATTATTTTCACTTGAGACAGACAGTTTGACAAAGTCTTAATGGTTGTGAGTAAAGAAGGCAAAGGCTGTTCTTTAGTTAAGTGAGTGGAGCTGCATATAGCTTCTGTCTCTGAGAGGGTAGGATCTTCCCCTTAGCCTCAACATAAACAAGCAAAAATGAGGTAGATGTCCTGTTAATTTCAAACACTCACTTGTGCTATTAAGTTCAGCAGTGGAATTTTTTGAGACACCTTGCAGGGCAACACGAAGTGTGAGACTCCCGAAGCGCTGCAGGGTTAAGTGCTTTGTGCAAGTATAAATTGCAGGTTATTAGGAGGAGATGCTGCTGGGAGGCAGGCAGTGAAGATGAAATGCTGCACACCTCTGGAGCAACTCCGACAGGCAGTTGTTTGCAGAAAAATCCAGCACAGCTGTACAGCTACTGTTGAGGAAATGCTTGGGGAGTGGCAGTCAGGATTGATGAATCGTCACTTTGAGAACAAGTCAACCCCATCTGGAGTCCTGTGTGCAGTTCTGGAGCCCCCAGCACAGGAAGGACATTGCACTGGTGGAGTTGGTCCGGAGGAGGTCACAAAGATGCTCAGAGGGCTGCAGCAGCTCTGCTCTGAGGACAGGCTGAGAGAGTGGTGGCTCTGCAGCCTGGAGAAGAGAAGGCTTCCAGGAGACCTTAGAGTAGCCTTCCAGTATCTGAAAGGGGGCCTAGGGGAAGGCTGTGGAGGGACTATTGACAAGGTCTTGCACTGCCAGGACAAGGGGCAATGGGTTTAAAGTGGCAGAGGGGAGATTGAAAGTGGATGTTAGGAGGAATTTCTTTGCACTGAGAGTGATGAGACACTGGCACAGCTTGCCCTGGGTGGTTGTGTCTGTTCCCTCCTTGGAGGTGTTGAAGACCAGGTTGGATAAGGCCTTGAGTGACCTGTACTAGTGGGAGGTGTCCCTGCCTATGACAGGGGGTTGGAAATACATGATCCTTGAGGTCCCTTCCAACCTTACCATTCTATGATTCTTGCCAAGGGTGACTGTCTGGGGAACATAAGGCTGAGAGGAGACCTCCTTGCTCTCTACACCTACCTTAAAACATGTTGTAGTGAGGTGGATGGTTGTCTCTTCTTCCTAGTTTGAAGTGATAGAACAATAGGAAGTGACTTCAAGTTGTGCCAGGGGAGATTTAGATTGGATTTTAGGAAAGAAAAAAAAAAGAAAATCACTGAAACAACAGTCAGGCATTGGAATAGGCTGCCCAGGGAGGTGGTGGAATTGCTCTCCCTGGAGGTGTTAAAAAAACATGCAGATGTGATTTGGAGGTCGTGAAGGTGCTAGGTAGACATTTGGACCTGATGATCTTAGAGGTCTTTTTCAGCCAAAACAATTCTGTGATTCTATGATTCTTTAAAGAAAAACCTTACATGAGTAGTGAAATGAAAGATGTTTTAGTCTTACTGAGGAACTTGCAGGGAATCTATGAAGTCAAGGACTCTTTTGGTTTACATACCATGATTAGATCTGGTGAGGCCACATCTGGAGTACTATGCTCAGTTCTGGGCCCCCCAGTTCAAGAGGGGCATAGAACTGCTTGAGAGAGTCCAGCAAAGAGCCACAAAGATGATGAAGGGAATGGAACATCTCTTGTATGAGAAGAGCCTGAGGGAGCTGAGGTTCTTTAGCTTGGAGAAAAGGACTGAGAGGTGACCTCATCAATGTTTATAAATATGTAAAGGGTGAGTGCCAGGAGGCTGGAACCAGGCTCTGCTGGGTGATGCCCGATGACAGGACAAGGGGCAGTGGGTGGAAGCTGAGGCATAGGAAGCTTCATTTAAACATGAGGAGGAATTTTTTCCCTGTGAGGGTGACAGAGCACTGGAACAGGCTGCCCAGGCGAGTTGTGGAGTCCCCCCTCTCTGGAGTACTAAAAACACACCTGGATGCATTCCTGTGTGATCTGGTCTAGGTGATCCTGCCCTGGCAGGGGAGTTGGGCTGGATGAGCTTTGGAGGTCCCTTCCAGTCCCTGACATTCTATGATTCTCTGTCGAAAAGGAGTTAAAAAATAGATTATGAATAAAATTAGAATTAATTCTCTAAACTTAATCCTCTTGCTAGGAAATATTCTCTACAGTGCCTGGAATCGCTGTCAGCCCTGACCTGAAAGCTCTTAAATCAGACTAGGGCTAGAGATACAAAGGAGAGGTTTTTTGGTCTTGTATTGCTGCAGTTTTATGCCTCGGATTTGCTCAACGAGGATGAACTGATTGTATTTACCAACTTCCAATGTTTTCTGGTAAAAAGTACAGTGTCTGTTGAAGATGCATAGCCTGGGGTGGACTGGTATTTTGTGGAGTGCTACCGGGCAGAATGGATGGTGAGATTGCCAGGAGTTTGGTGGAGGCTTTCTATCAGGATGAAAAGGTGTGTAAAAAGCTGATAATGTTAGATAACATATGAAAATAACCATATTCCATGAGACTGAACTCATTTTAACATGACCAGTAGCACACACAGGGAGGAATCCACATGTAGTGCAGGGATCTTCTACAGTCTCTTCTAGTTGTTAGCAGTAGGACAAGCACCATGTCAGGATAGATAAAGGGTCACAATTTTAGAGAAAATTTGTGCTTTTACAACATTGTTTGAGAGCTGCTTAGGAAACCATTAAAAAAATTCTGGAACTCGGATGGGACTGCTTGCCAAATCCCAATAAACAGAGGTGGATTGATATTTATGATCAGCAACTAGAACTAACTCAGTGTTTGCCTAACTTTGTGGGTTATCTTCAAAGAGAATCAAAGAATCACAGAACTTTAGTGGTTGGAAGGGGCCTCCAGAGATCATCAAGTCCAACCTCCCTACCAAGGCAGGATCCCCTAGGGTAGTTTGCACAGGAATTCATCCAACTGGGTTTGGAAAGTCTCCAGAGAAGGAGACTCCACAATCTCTCTGGGCAGCCTGTTCCAGGGCTCTGTCACCCTCTCTGTAAGGAATTTTCGCCTCATGTTGAGGTGAAACCTTCTGTGTTTCAATTTGTAGCTGTTGTTCCTTGGCTTATTGCTGCTGACCGGCGAGAAGAGATTTGCCCCAGCCATTCCTCAGGTATTTGTAGACATTGATCAGATCTCCCCTCAGTCTTCTCCAGACTGAACAGCCTCAGGTTTCTCAGTCTCTCTTTGTAGGGGAGATGCCAAAGTCCCCCAGTCATCCTCTTGGCTCTAATGAACGAGAAACAAAATTGAAAAAAAATCATTTTTTTCCTCAGTTTAGGCCTTTGTCATTCTATATCTATCTGTGTGCAGCATGTTAGCTGAGGAGGGCTCTTCATGGCAGTGTTTCCTTCTCCTCATGATGGAGAAGGCGTCCCTGTTCCACTCACAGGACCTCTCCAAGTCTGGCTCTGGGCAGGGATTATCGAGTCTTATGGGAAGTGCCATATCTCCTGTAGGCACTCTGTCAGGCATCCTCATTAGCATGTGCACTACTGCCTTATTTACTGTGGTGCCTGTCATTACTCTGTCTGTACTGTTTCTCAAAGCACATGTAAATGATCCCGCTCCACTCAGTCTGCTACAGTAAATACCGATTCCAATGTATTGTCCCTCACCTTCAAGGTCCTTTACTAATGCAGCATTTTCATTCCTCCCTCTGCTTTTCTTGGTAATCTTTCTATTCCTCATTAACCACTTCAGTCCAGTGAGTCTTTATCCTTTGGGAAGGCTCTTCTTGTGCTTATCTCTGCTGTACCCACTGCCAAAGTAAAGCTCTGTCTCCTCTCTGTGAAGGAGAAAAGCCTTCTCTTCAGGAAGGACATTGAACTGTT
>VWYK01067727.1:1204-11816 GCA_013399775.1 Semnornis frantzii
AGATTCAGAGAAAGAAAAAAGAGATTGACAAATGCACTTGCCATGAGCTCCTAGAGTAACTCTGTTACTAGAGAGAGAAAAACAGATGCAGCACACGCTCAAGGCATTATCTCTTGCGAATTAAGAACTCTATTAGTTAGCATTTATTGAATAGTTTACGTAATGATAGAACATGATTCTATGATTACAAAAATACTCTGAAGTATGCCTTAATCTTTATCACTGCTATAATTCTCTGCCACTTACGACTTTTCCATTTGTAAGTACTTATAGCTAGAAAATAAAACATGTTAAAGTAATAATGCTGCCAGGGGAAGGAAAAAAAAAACCTCCACAACCTATTATTTTAAGTTGGTGTAAAATATGATGAGTGTTTCATAATAAATGTAGTTGTATGACTGTTAAATTATCACACTTTAATAAAACACCTATCTGCCATACTGAACTGCAGTTGATCAGAAATTGGTATTACAAGTTTCAAACTAATAAGTTATATTGCCTTTTGCAAATGCACTAGTTGCAGCATTGAACTTGTACAAAAGATTTTTACTTAAAGCTGACACAATTTTTTGTTCTATACTAAGAACACAGACCAATTTACCAGACATTAGAAACTACTCTCCGAAAGAATAGCACTTTTTGTATGTTTGTTCTAAGTTAATTNCTCCGAAAGAGTAGCACTTTTTGTATGTTTGTTCTAAGTTAATTGGTAATTTAAGAAAACTGTCACTGAACTCACAGGAGTTCAACTACTCTTGGGTTGAACAAAGGATGAATTAAACCACATTGTAATCTATGCAATCTATACCTCTTTGGCATATATGCATTTTTAAAAAACTAACTTCTTTTATTCCTCAACACTAAAAGTGGATGCTTCATCTGCCTGTCTATGTTTACGATATATTCTATGAAATACTCAGAGGTTACATGCTTACAAAGTAGTTGTTGTCTCATGACATTCTTGACCCCAGCAAGGATTAAAACTGCTACTATAAAAAATAACTGTTTTACTTTGTATCAATTCCCTTAATTCCTTAAAATGAAACAACATAAAAACCAATCTCCTCAAACTAAAACTGTATGTCTCATAGGAAAATGAGAAAAAAGAGTCCTTAACATTAATATAGGAGGGTAATTTATTCTATATAGTAGCTACTCATAGCTAAATGACATCACTACAAAGCAGTAATGGATTATCTGACATATGTGTGCATTAAAATAAATCTATACTGTGAGATAAATTTGACTTTAAGCCTGAGACATATATCTGAATACATCAATTACAAAACTGATGTAATGTTTTCATTCTTACCCAATATATACAGATAGACATGAAGATTTTATCTTAAAATATGCTAATAAAAAGTAGTTTAATTTTTAATACTAATTATCATCAAGCTAAGAAAAAAACGTAGTGCAGGTAAAATGAGAAGTTCACCGCAGCAAAAAAAAAGACTGTTACAGGATTATGTTAGAGTTACACTTTAGGACGAGTCCGTTTAGAACAGTTCTGAAACAACTACTATGTCAAAATGCACTAGACCCTACCCTAAGTGAACTTCACAGAGAACTGTTTCAATCTGATTCATTAGGCAGAAGCATTTGTGACAGATAAAAAATTTTGTGCAAGTAGTTTCAGTATGTATTAATTTATATATTTTTGGTAAGAAACAAAAGCAGAATTCATGGTTACCATAGTTACACATACTCTTTGTTGTGTTTCAATGCCACATGATCTGATTCAAAGTAATACACATCAGGCTCTTCCTCATCATCCTCTGCAGTGTGGATGTTGGCACTCTCTTTGGCAGATGGTATATATCCAGCAACAAGCCTAGCCTCAGAAAGTGGCTTTCTTAGTCCATCACTCCCATGATCTCCTGTATTACAGTTTCTCTCTTTTTCATTCTGTTTAATTTCTTCAGACTTTTTTGGAGATCCATTGATATTATTAATACCTACAGGTACATTCTTTTCAGTGGGACTAAGATTATTTTCCTCAACCTGTCCGTTTTCTCTACAAGGAGAGTTATTTTTAGTAGGGCTGGTTCTGGCAGGAGCAGCCCTTCTTGGTGAAGTTCTCAAAGTATATCTGTGTTCTTGAAGTTCCGACATAGATGTCATTTGAGCTGAAACACAGTCAAGCACTGAAGAATGTGGTTCAGGTTCACCTGAGATTGATGTACTGTCATGAGTATTCGGGCTGCTATTGGTGTTTTCAGCACACTGTTCCTTAGAGGCACTATCTCCTACAACATCTACCTCCTCCTCCGAATCCCTTAACAAAGATGACTGGATCTCAGAAAAGGACCCTGTAGCTGGCTCATGTGCCTGATTAGCATGCTCCTCAGGCAAGCAGTCATTTATTATTTTGTGGTCCTCTAACTTTACCTGTTCTTGAAGGTTTGTGCAAGGCACATAATGGTCTACAACACTGTCCTCCTTGCTGCTACTAAGCAACAATGAAGAATGGGCAAATGAGTTTCCATTTTCTGCTACTGTTTTGTCCTTGGGCATACAGGAACCAGCACTGTTTTGCTTAATGCTTCCATCAAGCTGACAGTCATCACAGTTAAGAGAATTTGCATCTCTCTCACCAACTCCATTGACAGTCTGATAGTCTGCAACGTCGTCAACTATTGCAGAATTATTAAATCCTTCTGCACAGACATTCACCTTTTTAACTTCCCTTTTGTCACAATCATCCAATATAAGACATCGACAAGCTCGCTTAGTCCCTGTGGAAACTGCGTCATTGTCCGACACCAAGCTTTTAGGCTCCAATGGTTCCTTCTCTGTTTTAGTAGGCAAGTCTTCTGAACTGTTGGGTGCCTCTGAACGCAGACAGCGCTTAATTCTTTTCAAAACTGGTGAAACAGATTCTGCTTGTTTTTTTTCACAATTTTCCACAGTTTGTTTATCAACATTATCTTTTTCTGAAGTGGACAGCCCTCTCTTTCTAGGGCTCACCCATGATTCCCGGGCACTCTGCTGTTTCAAATCAGTAGTTCTTCCACCGTTACTTCCCTTCTGAGTTTGCACAGACTCTGGCCTCTTCTTTGGTGACCTTGATCGTATCTGAGGATGGGGTGAAACTTCCTCTGGATGAGCAATACTACGGTTTCTTAAGGTTCTACCACAAAAGTTTTCATCTAAACCATTTAAACCCACTGTAGATCTTGTAACACGAGTAGATCGAGAAGTAGCCATACTATGGCAAGTCCCTAAAGTAGGTTCATTGTGATCCACTCATTGGGAAACCTTTAAAAAAACAAACGAACATGGAAAACAGTCAGAAAAAAATATTTAAAAGCACGTACAGACATAGCAAATGTGAAAAATGTATTGTCACAAATGTACCTAACGTAAAACCAAAATGCCTATGCAATGCATTTATGTCACCCCTTTCTGTGTTAGCTCTTTAGGGCATTTAAATAGTTTTCCATCTAAGCCACAAAGTAGATTATATGGTATTTGCAGTTGTTCTAGTTTTAGTACTTGTGTGTGAATGTTGTTCATTTTATACCCTATATCAAGCCGGAATGTTTCAGTTAGGCTCCAGTTACTAAAATACACTATTTTCATGTACTGTACATGTACTATAATGGATTGGTACTGCAATTGAAGTCTATCTGGTCAAATGAAAGGTATCAAATCGAATTCTTGATATCCCCCAGTTTCCAGTTACACATGGTTTCTCATACTAAGGTGGCAACAATTAAAATTATATTTGGTTGCTCACTGTTTGCTTAAAACAAAACCACAATGTTCACAAATAATAGTCTAATTTAACAGGGCAATTAAAAAAAAAAATCACACCAGCAAAAAACAGTTCCAGTTAGTTGGTGAAGTGAATCATCACTTAGATTGCATTTAAGTAAATTCAGACTCAAAGCTAAGTTTAAAACTTCCCCTTTGAGAGTTTTTTAATTCAGGGTGACATGCAGGTGTACTCAATTTGCTCAACTTTATTTGAGACATTTTTAATAGACGTCAGCTCAACTTCATCCTTCTGTTAATTTCATCTTTAAAAATGCATTGTGTTGAGCTGTATGCCACTACAAACATGTTGTGATATATATACGATAAGATAATGAAGATAAGAACACAAGATAATGAATAGATCTGCAAGTGGACATTGCAAGTGGATACCAGTAAAACCAACCAAATTCCAATGTGAACTTTGGTGAACAACCACTGCTGAACTCAACAGACACTAGAAACAACATGGAAGGTAGAGCTCTTTACTGATTTGCTGGTATGTTACTTTCTAAAGAAACACCTTACATAATTCTAAAAGTTATTATTTACTTAAGACAAAATGTAAAAAAACCTTACCATTGTAAAACCAGAAGAAATACAAACTTCAGACATTTCATACAGCAGACTGCTAACGTGCCACTCAATCTCAATCACCACTGCTGATATTCATGATGTAATCCAAATGCTTTTTTACTAGCAAGACTTTGAAAACTGTTGAGAAAGAGATAAAAACATCAATTTAAATTACTTCATTAAAAATAAGAACAGGACATAGAGACTAAGCTTTTTTTAAGAGGCAATTATCCATTTTACAAGTGTCCTACATAAACAGTATGCTATGAAGTAATTAAGAAAGTGCAATGCTAATTTAGGTTTCAAATGTGAAGTATCTTTCTTGGTTATTTAAGTGATTCACTGTATCACACTAATGATGTGCAAGCAAATGAATTCACAATGTGTTAGGTTTTCAAACCCAAGAAAATATTTGAAGAGACACAAGAAAACAAGCAGTGAAAGATATTACAACTAATGAATTCTGAAATGCTCTGTTAAATATTTTTTATAATTTGATACAGAGTGAAACCAATTATTTCTGCTATTTAATTTTAATCAACTGTGTAGAACTCAAAACTTACTGCCTCCAAACCCCTAAATAACCTTCATCTATAAAACAAGAGTAAAATCTCTCCAGTGTTCACAATAAAACTATTTTTCACTCAAAGAAAACAATGTATGCTGCCTTGTTTATAATGTAAGCGAACCAATGCTGATATGGAAAGACAAAAATACATTTATGGATTCCAAAGCCACACAATACTTTCAGCTAACTCCAGAGTTTGGGCATCAGTGCCAACATCCAAAAGTTGTTACTTGAAAAAAAATACCAGGAATTACATTTAAGATCATCTAGTACAATGGGGGCACAATATATCACTATAGGTAGAGAAATTACTGGGTCCTTCTGCATATTCAGTTGACGTTGTAATGCAAAACACAAGCTGACAGGTTTCTCCCCATTTTTTCTTTACACACAGTTACTACATTTAGGTAAGCCTTTGGAAATGGTCTTCACTTTCAACCTACTTTTGGTTTGAGACTGGTAAGAGCAGAAAACAAATTCCCCATTGTGCTGGTTTGAGCTAATTGGAATATTTTTAATAGAGAAAATTATACTGTAGGCTGTGAAGGTAAAACCATGGTGATGTCTACTTCACTCAGAGGCTTGCTGCGATGTTTAGGTATAAGGAAACCATAACAAAAAGATAAGAGTCTCTCGAGCGGGCAGTCTGGGTCACGAGGGACTTACTGGCTTGCTTGCTGCTTTTGGGTCTCGGGCTAGCAGCTCTGGCTTCTCCTCTCGGCTGAATAACTTCACTAACCACTTTTCTTCTAATCCTCCCCAACCGATCCTCCTTGCGCGTAAACCAAACCTTGGGGTAAGGTGTGGGAGTGGGGAGAAGGTGGAAGGGTGGTTGGGAGCCCCTCCTGGGGTCTCTGATTTCTGGGAGGGGTGTTGTGTGTCTGTATTACCTTAAACTTGTATATTTCTGTAAATATTCCTGTATATACTGTATATATTTGCTTGTATATTGTGCTGAGCTGTAAATATAGCTTCATCTCTTAACTTCCAGCCGGCTGAGAGTCTAGCCTGGGTCATTTTAAAGTGTGGGGGGGCGGGGAACTCCCAAACCGTCACACCCATTAAGCTCATAATTGAAAATATAAACTGAGTCAGATAAGAAGATATTAATTATGTCTTCTTTCAGTAAAATTCAATAATGAAAGACACTTCTACAATGATGCTACATGAAGTGTCATAAATTCTATTAGAAGATAACTAAATCAAATTAATTTCAATTATTCAGTGGAATTTCCTAATTTAGCAAACAGCAGAGAATTGCCATAATAAAAAGAAGGCAAGGAAAAACCATTTGAAAATGGAAGAGACCAGATCCAGACAAGAAAGAGTTGAACTCTATAAGAAGCTCTAATATCAAGTGATCAGCCTGTGACCCCTATCCTTGCCTTTCCCATAAATCTATTTAACTGACAGGAAAGACACATTGGTAGATACCAACACTGACAGATTTTTTGCAGAAACAAATGTGCTCAAACAAAAGTCCCATAGCTAATTAACTCTGATAGAATACAAAACAGTGGAAAAAAGCCTGAAACAAAATATAACAGTGAAGCAGGTAGGAGGCCGAATCTCAACATTTCTAATCACTTCATCAGTTCATAAGTAAAGAACATTTGCATAAGTTGTTTCAGGAACACAGATTTACAGATACAATCACAGAATGCATTGGTTTTGCAGGGACCCAGGAAGGTCGTCTTGTCCAACTCCCCTGAAGCGAGCAGAAACATCTTTAGTTAGATCAGGTTAAATAACAACTGAAATGGTAATGCCAGTCTCTCTTCAATTTTGTGTGTTTTATCTCATAATTTTCTTTCCCCCAGAACAATTCTATTTTACACACAGCATGAAAGATAGCATCCCTGCTGTGCCTAGTCACTTCTGGGAAGAGGAAGAGTGTTTTGGAAACAGTGAAAAGAATGTGTAAACATCACAAGAGGAGAAACCAAGGTAGGGAAAAAAAAAAGTTTTACCTAGTCAGTATTTTTTTTTCTTCTGGAGGGTGGTGTGTTATAGAAGGGAAACCTTTAATAGGGATACACTGAAATGACTGCACCTTAACTACTGCTTAAAAACTAGAAAATTATATTGACAAGAGCTTACTAAGTGAGCAATTAAACTTCTCCTAGAAATTTCTCTGAAAGTTATTACTACTTTACACTTCACAATCAATTAGAATAACTGTTTTTCACCTAGAACAGCCATATCTTCCATGGTAGAGAAAGTCGATAGAAAAATAATTTCATGTTTTGGACATAATTTATTTCAGAAGATATTAATGAATTGGAATGAGAGTAAGGGAAGCTTTTTGGTATAAACCATTCTTCAGGGAACCACATCAATATTTAAGGAGAATATTGCAATAAAGACTCAAAGTCTAAAGCTAAGAAACAATGTGGTCTGGTTAGTGAATCCCACTAAAAAGTAAGAACTGGAATATAATGCAGTTTTTAAAGGAAAAATAGTCTGAATTTGTCTCTTGTGGGGAAGGACCTACACAACAAGACAGCAAGAGTGTTGAAGCTGAAACCTTATAGAAAAGGGACATATGTTAATCAGTATGGAACTTCTTCAGTGCCAGAGTGAAGTTTGATTGCTTACAGATATTGTCTATAAATCTTACACACAATCCAGAATTTGATAACAGAGTAGGATGGAGCTTTAGAATATTCATTTTAGCATTTGAGAACCCTTAAAATGTTACTTAGTTTTAAACAGCCTCTACTGATACACACCACAGTCATATAATTACATAAGAATTTTTATTTAGCTTAACCAAAAGCCTAATTAACAAAGCTAGTGAATGCTGAAAGCATAGTGAGCATGAAAACTTCTAGCAATAGAGGAAACAAATCTACAGAGACAGAAAATCAACAGCTAAAGGTAACTCCATCCTAAACACGCAAAATAACCCATTTCTTCACTGGGGCAAGTGAGTACTGGCTATCTGATTGCTTCAAGGAACCCCAAGAATTAAGAACCATGTACATAGTTCAAAGTATGTTTAATATGGCTCTATGTTAGAAAAGGAATAGTAAAGGTCTATTAGGTGCATTAGCACA
This sequence comes from Semnornis frantzii, assembly GCA_013399775.1. NCBI lineage: Eukaryota > Metazoa > Chordata > Aves > Piciformes > Ramphastidae > Semnornis > Semnornis frantzii. The sequence goes on from VWYK01067727.1 coordinate 9,167, forward strand.
TAGGACCTGAAAGCAGCAAAGCAACAGAACCCCTTCTACATACAATATTAAACAAAAAGTAGTAAGTTGGGGAAGAACAGACTCTTGCAACAGGAAGTGTTGCATCCAGTACTGATGTCACTATTTTATAAAAATGGACGGTAGCTACAGTATTCCACAATTCAACTCTCAAAAATACTTCATCTCAAGTATTATCATCATCTTAATAAAGGAAAATAATCTGTTCTCATCCTGTTATTCTGAATTTCATATAACAATCAGTTTCCATTCATGTGCAATGACAATACTGCATGGTGATAAAGAACAAAACTGTTCCTAATGTTCGGCTACTGCAACTGTGGATACCTGACAGCAGTAGCATTCTAATCCCCTACTGCAGGAAATCTCAAAATTGCTTCAGATACAGTATCTATTGTTTGTAGCTAACATTTACAAGAGCATATGTGACATAGACACATTTACTCCCTCTTGTTTCGTTTTCATTCTGCTCTGGGTTCGTGGGACCTTGCCTGCCTCTGGCTGAAGGAAATATTGCAGAATGTTTCACTTTAGTCATAAGATTCTTTGATCATATTTATTTCTGTTACCAGAACTTGGGAGTCCTCAATGTGTATTTCTTAAAAAAAAAACACAAAAAAACAAAAAACCACTGTACTCTATTATTTTAAAAATTTGTATCAGATTTGACATAACATTTTTCAAATTGTACCACTTCAGAAGAAACATCAGTTTCACACACATCTTTCTAATATCGAACAGAAGAGCATTTTCTGGGAAACCAAACAAATCATAACAAATCTGTATCAAAGTGGTTTGAGTATCAGACTGCTTAATTTAGCTAGCTTGAGACAATGTAAGGTCAGTTACTCTGTATGCCATCTGAAACTATTTAATTTTGAAAACTTTCATTTACCTTATGATTTTCTAAGACTGCTACTACAATACAGTTAATATAACTATCAAAACAACTACAATTTTTACGTAAGGATACTGCAACATTTGACATATTTCTGAACTTGTAATTGTTGTCTGCTTCTTTCAGGATCCCTCAGAAATTACTCTTGAGCTACTAGTCATTATTTGCATTTTAGGAACCAGCAGTTCACTAGGAATTTGCTACTGGTCTATCTTCGTGCAGACAGGAAATCAATAAATGAAACGGTTTTTCTCAAGCCTCTTGGCAAATTCCACTTCTCTTAAGACTCAGTCAGAGCTGACAAAACCTGAGTTTGACCTGACCCTCTAAATATAAACTCAGTCTTCTACACTGACGTGGTTCAACAAAGAAAACATTTATCATGAATCTCCTATTTGTCATTACCTTCTATTATGAGCATGTAATTTTTTTAACCAATTACTGTATTCATACACTAACATATATCTATACGATCTTTAATAATTAACAGGATCCTGTACATGCTTCATGCTAGGGTACTTTAGGGGAGGTGGGCATGAAAGATTGTATCTTCTGTTTCTGCATTTTCCACAGAGAATTATATCAAAGGTATCTTGAATAATCTTTTGTGTTCTAATTGCCTAGACACATCCTGATCATCACAACATTAGCTTTTTTCTTATCAGTTATACACTCCACACTACATCACTTCAGTGACACTGAAAAATAACAACACTTAGACTCTATACATTTTAAGCATGTATAGCACTGCTTAAGTGTATACCTCAAATGAAAAGAGTATTTATAGATGAATAAAATTAATAAACAGAACTGGTGTATCTCTGTGGTATAAAACAGTGATTCTTAAATTTTTTGCAGAACAGCAGTATGTTATCTCTAACAGTACTTTTTTTAATGGAGAGTTCATTGTATAAAATGAAGATTGCAGAAAATAATTACGTAAGCAGAATCTAATCCCTTATAGAAGTATTTGCACAAAACAAACAAAATAATTGCATTTTTGAACAGAAAAGAACCTGCACGGAGATCAGATTATCAGGACTTTGCTTTATCTCCACATATAACACTTCCTACCAAAGTGGTATTACTAAATTAGAAATGAATTCCATGTAACAAATTATATTCAGCAGTCTATCACATCTAGAGTATGCCAGCATCTCTTCCCACACATACTGAGCTTAGTATAACTACATTAGCAAGAAATTAAGTTTTCTGGAGAAGGTACCACATTTTTCTGATTTTACATCACATCAAAATAAGGACCATTTTCAAATGATAGAAATAATGCCCATCAAAGCACATTACGAATATTTTACTTGAAATGATAAATAACAATAAGCAGCTTAAAGCAATAAAGTTTAAACGCAATAAAAGGATAAAGACGCCATGGTCTGGGATTACTTTGAGATTTTAGCCTCCTCTAACACATGGATAAGATAAACAACATACGGTTTGTCAGAATGGGGCTACTTACATTTAGCTTTTACATAAAGAAAACAAGGTTAATTTAAAAAAAATAGAGTAGTAGGAAAAAATTGTCAACAGGTTATAAAAGCTAGCAAAATAGCAAGGGACATGCTTTACTAAAAACTAAAACTGGCAAAGAACCAGAAAGAGTATTCCAGTATGTTAGCTTTCCTCCTTACAATAGATGGGTTCTCCATGCCAGAATAACCTATTTTTACATACGAGGGGGAAAAGCTTTTAGAAAGAATGTGCTTATTGAAAATATTT
>VWYK01067734.1:0-13178 GCA_013399775.1 Semnornis frantzii
AACTTGAGGCCATTTCCTTTCTTGTTCCTTGGGAGAACAAACAAAGCCCCACAATATCCTGTATAGTGCATACATGGATGGAAAAGGTAAAATTAGCCCTGTGCTCAGAAGTAAAAAAAAAAAACCAAAAAAGGACAGAATGAGAGCACAATAGAGTAGTGCCATGGCCCTGACTGCTCCTGCTTGACTCCAGCTTTTCCTAATGAATTTCCTTTCAGGAGGCCATTCAGGTACCTGTGCATGGAGATCTAGAGCATCTTTATGCAAGTACTTCGAAAATCCTGAGATGCTGCTTCAGTGTGTCATGGTTTTTGAGTTATGTGGCTGTTTAGCTGTATTACAACTGCCAGCCAGAGTATATTCCAGAGTCTCATCTGGGAGCACTCATGTTTGCAGAGATTAGATAGAGCTGGCAATTAACGATAACTTCACTCTGACTCCAAAATTTTCATTTTGGTTGCCACAGAAATCATCAAATGCTACATCTTCCTGGCTGCTTCTGCTTCAAAGAGCTCTGCTTTCAGATACATGAGGGTGGGGGAAAATGTTTACATGCATGTCTGCCTCAGTGAAAAAATGTCTTTTCCTACCCGGTTAATTCTGTGATACTTCTCAGAAAGACTTCACAGCCTAGGCTGGGTTCTGGACTGGAAGGGATTGGTTCAGGCTGTCTCTGGTGTTTCAGACTTTATCCACCTCACTTTACACCCTTAGCACTATCCTGTTGCAGCTGTGACTAGGCAATGGCTACTGAGTTGCCCCTGTGAAAATGCTTATAGCACAGCTGTGTCAGGACACTTTGGTACCCTCTTAAAACATTCTTATTCTCCCTAACTCTCTCTCTTTCTGGTTTCTCTTTCTTCTGCAGTGACATTGTCATGTCATTCATACCACCTTCTCTGCCTTTGCCTCCATCCTTGCTGCCAGCCTGTGTTTAAGGCTCTAGCAAAGAGACCAGGTCCTGAAGGAAGATAGGAGCCTAGTTGACTTCCAACAACCTGGTCTCTTTGCCAGGCCTCCAAATGGACCCAGCTGTGCTGACTGCACAGCTGAGAGACACCATTGGGATTCTGTGGGTATCTATTCTGCTTGTGCAGGATTTTATTTTTCTGTAGCTAAACCAGTGGTTTTCAATAATGCACTATATGGGGGGGGGGGAAATCCAGCCCAGATATGTCATTTTAAGAACCTTAGCTAGAATAATGACTTTACCACTGATAACATCAACACTGTCCTAGCATAAAAACAAAACATTTATTCTTTCTAATGGAGCTTTTCCCCCCTTCTCCTATGAACAAGGGCTTATCACCATTTCCACTCCTATATTCCATATGTGACTGCTGAGTTATTTCATCTCATGCCTGGCAGGGTCAGTTTAACATATCAAAATCAGCCTGACTTACATCTGCTTTGCAGATCATCACTGGCATACTTCAGAAACTGTTAAATGTCTATAATGACACCTTCCTCCCCTCCCCCAGTGCTCTAGTAATGTCAAGATTTATTGAATTTGAGGGTCCAGTTGTGACCTTGGCTCCCACTCACTAAATCTGAACCTCTGGGGTCTATAAATCTTCATATGCTGTTCAATTTATAGAAGCAAACATCTGCTTATCATACAATATTTAAGTTGCAGGTGTATTCTACCAGTAAAATAAACACACGAGTTCACAACTGCCTAGGCTACAGGACTTGAGGCAGACATAGAGGAGATAGGGATGATTTTGACTGCTGGGAGAGCCCTCACCACTGGCAGAGATGCTAAATGGTGAGGTGGCTCTCAGGGCTCTGTGTCATCAAGAAGTGAAGGCAGGATTGCTTTTAACCCCCAAACCTCGGCCTAATCATCTTGCCATGCACAGAACAATATCTGGCTGAGGTGCAACACAAGTCACTAAGGGAAAAAACCTTGTCCTTCTGTCTGGTGGGAAAGATGTCAGCCCATGTAACAGCCGTGAGCTTTCTGCACAGCCTGGGGGATGAGAGGCAGAGCAGTGGCTCTGTTTCTTCATTCATGTGGTGAAAAATATGGTGCATGAGAGAACACCATCTCAGAGTGTGCACAGAGACCTATGAATGCCTGAGTATGATGAGAAACACTGCAGCAGGACTCCTCAGCCTAAGGAAAGTGTTACTGACCAGAAATCGTTGGAAAGAGAAAACAAAAGGAGAAGAAAGTATTCACTGTGTGGAGAGAAGGCAAGAGGAGGTGACCAAGCAAATATAATTAGTCAGTGATGAGCTGGGAAACAGAAGAGTAGAATAAAACCAAGATGATTTTTGTACCTGCAGAAGATGGGTACAAAAGATTTATTTTTTTTTTTGACACTTGAGGAACCCAGGAGTGACTGTAACCTAACAAAAGGAGATAAAATTAACTACTAAAGTGACTGAATCTTCCTAGTTTGATTGAAAAATATGAGCTTTAAATATTGCTTATAAATTATGCTATTGCTCAACAAAGTTCCCAAGTCCAAGCAAGCATTCCAGCTGGATCCTAATTCCCTGTTGGGAGGTTACCCTCCTTCCTGTCTCCTAGCTTACTTGGAAGGAAATTTGGCCATGGGGAACAACTGGGAGCTGTGGTGTGCTGAGGACGTCTTTGGACACACAACCCAATGCCCTACAGAGATGAAAGATGCTGATACAGCAATTTAGGACAGTGGATCACAGAATTAAGCAGGTTGGAAAAGACCTGTAGGATCATCCAGTCCAACCTATCACCTAGCCCTTCTAATCAACTAAACCATGGCACTAAGTGCCTCATCCAACCTCCTCTTAAACATCTCCAGGGATGGTGACTCAGCCTCCCCGGGGCAGCCCATTCCAATGCCAATCGCTCTTTCTGTGAAGAATTTCTTCCTAGTGTGTAGTCTAAATCTACTGTGGTGCAGTTTGAGACTCCACTGAGCTGCTCCACTCTCACTCCATACATGGAAGTACTGTTCCAAGCAGTCACTGAGCTCAGAACTACAGTGAGCATGCATAGAGGCTGGGACAGCATTGATGGTTGCCCTCCATCCCCATGGCTGGCAGGGGCAGAGCCTTTCTCCCAGCTTTGCCCAAGGAGAGTCCTTGTGAACAACTTTGGCCTTGGAATGGGTGAAGTGTCAGCTGCAAGCAGGTAGCAAAAGTGCCTTTGGGCATAAGGCACTTTAAAGAAGTGTATTTGCATTTTAAGAAATGTTCATGCTCCCTTTTTGGGATAAAAAGCCTCTCTACAAGAAGCTCAGCTCTTTTGCTGGAGCAAGGGTCTTTCTCCTCCCCGCTAGCTGCTCACTGGGGAGGGAACTGGTTGTGATGGATGCAGCTACACAGTATGGCATGGTGCTGGGCTGAGAAACGGGTTGAGGTCCCAAAAGCCCTGTACCTGTGTCAGCAAGGGGCCGTTCGCCAGCCAGATAACCCTGTTTTGCAGGAGAGAGGAGGGCTAACACCAGAGAATTTCTGAGGCAAAAACCTGGTACCCTGTTCTCTCTAGGCACATGGCTGACCAATGTGTTTCTATGTTCTCACTGCCCCTTTGATGCTCCAGGGTGTACAGGTGCAAATGTGAATTTGCTAATTGGAAAGGTTGGATGTGGCATAAAGAATGGCAGTGGCACAGGATATGTTTTACTCTGCTTTTGCCCCTGCATGTCCCTTTGGAAGGCAGAGCTCTACAGCTACAGCCAGCCTCATCATCCTGTTGCATGCATTCTGGAGGGTGACCAAGCTCAGTTCATTAAGTTGCCCATGAAGGAGGGCAGGAGGTCATCCAGTTAACATAACAAAGCACCTGAAGGGAAAAAAATAATAATAATTGTGAAATATTTTAGCTCTACTGCTATCAAAATATCTATTAATATATTTCAAGACCTTCCATAGCTGTTTTCTCCTCCCTCTAGGCTCATCTAACCCCAGCCATAATTTAGCATGAGGCATGAATATCTTCACTTATTTTACCCATAAAAGAAGAAAATTGGGAATTTGTTCAGACTGCCAGGAATCTGGAATTTGTTGATGAATGGACATTTGGCTGAACACAGTGAATTCCCAGCTAATTGAAAGCAGATAACAAAAGTAATACATTTACCTTGAAAAACATAATTTTAATAATAAATAATTGAAATGGCAATCTTCTGGCAGATGAAATAAGAAAAAAAAAAAAACCTAAATAAATTCAGGATTAATTCCTGTCCTATATATTACAGCATACTTAGCAGTCATACCTTGTGAGGAGATTAAAAACAATAAATCTTTTTTTTTATCCATTGTAGTCCCAGAGAGTGCTTTGGTCTAGAAAGTGCAAGAGCCATCCTGTTAGGGGAATGCAGTTTCAGTCATCACCAGCCCATGTTTGACTCCAAATATCATACCTAGGGAGGAGAATGCAGAAGAAACCAACACTTGCCAGAGTGATCACAAACAATCAAATTAGTATCTTTGTAGGTGTTCATCCTCCTCATCTCTTTCTCCACATGGGTGGGCCAGCAAACCTGTTTCTCATTGAACTGATGGGGAATGGTGGATTGATATTGCACTGCAATCAATGGGCAAAAATTTTCATTTAGAGGGAGGTTAACAACTGGAAATATGTTAGCTCAAAACACTTGCAGATGATCTGAACACACCCTCCATTTTAAAGGCAGAAATAGTGGAGGATCCAAACACAAGCATCTGGGTCCAAATATCATGGTCTGGGTAGGGCTATGATTTGGAAACAATTCTGGATCTAGAAGCAGGTTCCTCCCATCTTTATGCAACGAGACAAAATTAAACTGCAGTTCTGAACTCCACCAAAATGTAGAGTTTTCAAAATGGAAAGGTGGATTGTTGGATTTATTTTTTTTTAATAGCTTTAGTTTGGCGGAAATGATTTGCTGTGGGATTGTGGTTTGAGTGGAACAAAATGTTCAGAGAGACAGTGAAACCTGACAGTTTTTGCTCTCTTTAAACTGCAAGACTTGGCCATGCTAACTGGGAGCATTATTAATCTGGGTTAAGTTTGGAATTATTTTTTAATGAATTTGCAGCAGGTTGTGGTTTTGGGTGAAAGCCATGGAAAACTCGGTAGTTTCACAGATTTCTAACGGGAAAAAGGGGGAAAACCATTGTGATTTTGCCTGAACTGTGATTTAAGGCTGTAGACTTTGTCAAAGCGGTGGGCTGCAAGGCTCTGCGAGCTAAAAGAACAGGTCCTGCAAATGGAAGCTTTCCCACTGAGTGCAGCAGATCTGCTCACAGAGGTAGTTCCATCAGAATCACAGAATTAACCAAGTTGGAAAAGATGTTAAAGATCATCCAGTCCAACCTGTCACCCAACATCTTCTAATTAACTAAACCATGGCACTTAATGCCTCATCCAGCCTCCTTTTAAACACCTCCAGGGATGGTGACTCCACCATCTCCCTGGGCAGCCCATTCTAGTGCCAATCGCTCTCTGTAGAAAAACTTCTCCCTAACATCCAGCCTAACCCTGTCCTGGCACAGCTCGCGGCTGTGTCCTCTTGTTCTGTTGCCTGGGTGCCTCGGAGAAGAAACTGACCTCCTTGGCTTCAACCTCCTTTCAGGTAGTCGTAGAGAGCAATGAGGTGTCCCCTGAGCCTCCTCTTCTCCAGGCTTCACACCCCCAGCTCCCTCAGCTGCTCTTCACAGGGCTGTGCTGCAGCCCCCTCACCAGCCTTGGTGCCCTTCTCTGGACATGTTCAAGAACACAAACCAGCTCTTTAGCTGATAAGTGGCAAGAGATGCATCCAGTTTCTTTACAAAGTCAGTGGGAAGGAAGTTTTAGGGGGCTTACATAAGGAGCTGAGGAGAATGAAGAAATGAGATAAATAGTTTTGAATGCTTAGCTTCCTTGCTACTGGGCGTTCATCGATTTGCAAGATCTGCAAGCCCTATTTGCATGGGGAAATTGCCATACTCTCGAGACAGTTAAAAGAAGAGCTTCTGCAAAGCTCAGCAGTGACTAAACGTGATTGCTGCACTAGCCAAGAGGTCTTCTTTTATCTATAAGAGCATCTAGCTGGTAAAAGCAATCAGTAACTCCAGGAATATTTGAGCATGCTATTGTGTAAAAAAATATCTTCCTTGTTGTCTCAGTGGTGAGACATTCTGCTGGACAAAAAACTCACTGAAATTGTGTGTCATTGCTGCCAATCTACTTTCTGGGGTTTTGTTTGCTTGCTTGCTTGTTTTTTTTTCAGGTTAGAATAGACCTGAGTGTCTTCTAAACGAGTCTTGATTGTAACACAAACCATGGAACCTACCTCAGTTTCTTCTTGCTTGTGTTTTCCTATTTCTTAGAATCATAGAATCAACTAGGTTGGAAGAGACCTCCAAGATCCTCCAGTCCAACCTCTCCCCCAGCCCTATCCAATCAACTCGACCTGGCGCTAAGTGCCTCATCCAGTCTTTTCTTGAACACCTCCAGGGACAGCAACTCCACCACCTCCCTGGGCAGCCCATTCCAATGGCAAATCACTCTGCGAAGAACTTCCTAACATCCAGCTTATGCCTCCCCCGGCACAACTTGAGACTGTTTATTAGAAACTGATCAGTAACAAGGAGCCTATTGATGAGTAACTCTGGCAGTTAATTAGTCTCCCTTCTGAAAACCAGTGTCTCGTTTTTGTCAGAATGGATCTAACTTCAGCATCAGACCATGAGATTTGTTAAACATTTATCCACTGAGTGAAGGAGCCCATCTTTGTGAAAGCTCTGCTGCCTGTACATCCCTAACTCTTTAGTATAAAATCGTCCTTGAACCTTCCATTGGCTGTCACATAAATTGAGCTCATTCCTCAGAATAAAATGTGCTTCCCTATCCTTCAAACAAATTGGTGTGTGGTTGTTTTATTCTTTTATTTGAATTCACTCTATTGTTGGTTGTGGTTTTGTGTGTTTGTTTGGTGTTTTTTTGGGTTTTTTTTTGGGGGATTGTTTTTTTTTTTTTTGGGGGGGGTGTGGGGTGGTGTTGGTTTTTTTTAAGGACCCTTTTCCTGAACACTAAAACAACTGTAGGAGCCATCAGGTCATTGTGAAATACAGAGGATCCTTTGCTCCTTAATGAACCCTGCTTTGTCAAAAACTGTCTTGGCCTCTTTAGAAGCTGAGCTTGAGTTTGGTTGACTTTATACTTGGATCTGGAAATTCCTTCAGAATCTCTCGTCTACCCTCTTGGTAAGGCTCCTTCTTTGTGCCATGTCACAGTTACAGAGCAAACCAGATCTGCCTCTCAAATCAACTGTTACATCTTCACCCTGAACCAGTCATAGAATGATATAATCATAGAATGGGAAGGTTGGAAGGGACCTCAAAGATCATCTAGTTCCAACCCCCTGCCATAGGCAGGGACACCTCCCACTAGCACAGGTCGCTCAAGGCCTCGTCCAACCGGGCCTTGAACCCCCCCAGGGAGGGAGCAGCCACAACCTCCCTGGGTAACCTGTTCCAGTGCCTCCCCTCCCTCACTGGAAAGAACTTCCTCCTAACATCCAGTTTAAATGTCCCCTCTGCCAGTTTAAACTCATTGCCCCTTGTCCTGTCATGCAAGACCTTGTAAATAATCCCTCCCCAACCTTCCTGTAAGCCCCCTTCAGATACTGGAAGGCTACTATAAGGTCTCGCACAGCTTTTGTCTTATTTGCCAACTTCATCAGCAAGGAAGAGTTGGTAAAGAGAGCAAAAACCCTGTTAATGAGATTGGCTGATTCCCCAAAGCCAGCCTTATTTGAGGACCTATCAGTTGATAAACAGTCCAACAGTATTTACATCAGTACTATTACCTTTACCAATTAAACTTGTAGATGTTCCAGCAGTATAAACTTATTTGGATAGAATTAGTTTTTAATAAATTAATAATAATTGCAATATAACATTGGGGTTTTCTCCTTTTAATTCTTCTTTAATAGTATTCCCAAATAACCATTCTGTTATTTTGCTCAGATGGCTGTCAGGCTGACAGGCACATATTTACGTACATCATCCTAGTTACTCTATTTAGGAGCTGGCAAAACATTATCTTTCCTTCACATCTGTGACTTGCGTAGTGTTCCAAGACTTGCTCAAAATCAGTGGCAGAGGTTCGCTGGAGATGTTTGCCTCTTGGATAAGAATTGTTCAGGAACTGCCAATTAAAAATTTCTAAGTTTAGAAATTATTGTTATAAAAGAAAACCTTGTTATTCTTACATAAGACTACAGAATCACACAATCACAGAATGTTAGGGCCTGGAAGGGACCTCGAAAGATCATCCAGTCCAACCCCCCTGCTAGAGCAGGATCTCCTATACCAGATCACATGGGAATTGCATCCATGTGGGTCTTGAATACCTCCAGAGAAGAAGACTCCACAATTCCTCTGGGCAGCCTGTTCCAGTGTTCTGTCACCCTCACAGGGAAAAAATTCTTCATGTTTCCACAGAACTTCCTATACCTCAAGTTCCACTCACTGCCCCTTGTCCTGTCTCTGGGCATCATTGAGCAGAGCCTGGCTCCATCCTCTTGGCACTCACCTTTTATGTATTTATAAACATACATGAGGTCACCTCTCAGTTTCCTCATCTCCAATTTAAAGAGCTCTGGGTCCCTCAGTCGCTCCCCTTAAGGAAGGTGTTCCACTCCCTCAGTCATTTTTTGTGGTTCTGAACTGGGCTCTTTCAAGCAGTTCCCTGTCAGTGTAGTGCACTATCTGGCTATCCTCCAAATACAAGTGGGCAATATTTACTCAGCTTTTTACTTCTTTGGGCTTATTATTGGTAGCCTTGGCATTTAGAAGTATCTTTCTGATGATCCAGTTTGTAGCTAACATACTTTCAAAGCTGCTGAAGATAGATGTCTATTTGTGTCCTTTTCTTATCATACTGCTGTAACTTAAAGCCTGTAATTTATGCTCCTTACCCTCAGTTTACTTTTTGTTTTTAATAAGTGACTTCTCTGGATTTAAATCGTCAGTATTGTCTTTACTTTCTTTTACCCATCCTAGAGAGACCTGTTATGAACAGCCAGCAATAAGCAAAGCTTTGACCAAGCTCAAGTTTTCTCAGACACCAAGAGCCACTCAGTAGTGAAAGACCTTCCTCAAACCCTAGGATTCATTAAATCTTTGTTGTCACTGATCTGCTATTCTTAAGCAGCTGTCAATCACCCATGTCGCTGTCTTTAAATTCTTCCTTGTAGTGTTTTCAGGTTTTTGAAGTCCAGATACCTGCTCCTGGCTGATGCTGTGTAGTGATGATCCCAACAGTCATGATCCAAACATGATGGCTAGTGTCTGTGCAGCCATTACTTTGCACTGTCTGATCTAGCATATCATGAAAGCATATCATGAAAGCATACCATGAAAGACCTGGTAAAGAGTATGCTGCACTCCAGATTTTATACACACTACATCTTGTACACTGCACGTGTGCAATGTAAACTATGTCTTCTGTATGTCTGGGTATGTGTTGGTAGCTGCAATGCAAGGTCTCTCACTTGCTCTACCAGGCTGCAGCACCCAGTGTGGGTTTTGGTCCCCATGCATCATAATCCAATTCTTCTCCCACTTGGCTTTGGAGTTGATGCTGGTTGTATCCATATCAAACACCATTTCTGAGGACACTAATACATGAGAATCTGGGAATGTTCATTCCTGAGTTGCCAAAAATTGGAAGCAGGCCAAAACCATTTTGCAAAGAGTGCATGTCCTCCTTAGCTTTTGCTCAGCTGATCCTCCTGAAAAACACAATAAAGATTGATTTAAACATTCCAGCCATGGGAATTTCCCCAGCAGATTTCAGCCACACTGACCAGGTCAAGCTTGTGTTTCTGAAGGAGGAAAATTTGTTCCCAGTTTGCCATAGAAGCAGTTACAGAATGTCTTGTCTTAGTCTGCAGAGGTGTTTTTTCCTGAACTTTCTGATTTGGTGCTAAAGGAATGGTTGGATCTTCTTTTGCTCATCATCCTTTTCCTCCAGTGTGCCAGGAAGGCCAATTCCTTCCCTAGATGGAGGCTCTCCAGCCTACCACATCCTGTGCAACAGAGAACAGAGAGAGACAAACCACAATCTAAATGACAGCTGCTCTTGGCATTTTAAAATGGCCAATAGTAGTTTTGCTTATGAAATAAAGTTCCTGTCTGTTTCTCACATAGCACAGGAGACAGTCTGTCTCAGTGCAAACTGCATTGTACTGAAGCAATCTTTTCTTTACACCCAAGCTACCCATACTCTGAAGGAGTTGTGTCAAGTGATAAACAGAGACAACATCCAACGCAGCTAAGGTATTGGCTGGCTCCTTCCAAGAAGTCCCCTCACGTTTTCACAGAAACCTATGGGTTGAAAAAGACCCTTGTGATCACCAAGTCCAGCCATTAACCTTACTCTATAAGGTTCACCCCTAAACCATATCCCCAAGCACCACATCCAAATGACCTTTAAACACATCCAGGGTTGGTGACTCAGCCACCTCCCTGGGCAGCCCACTCTGATGTCTGTTTTTTACAGAGGTGTAGAACAGGTGTCTAGACTGGGCTGATGTTCTGTAACAATTACAGTGGGGACAATGAGTAAAGCAGGAGGTCATTCTTATACAAAGAATTAATTACATTAATTACATTTATTAGGATAATCAGGCTGGTTTTCATCATGTTTTAATGGAAATGTTTCATTTTTTTGAAATTCCCAGCCTTATTTCCTTGTTGGTACTCAGTTTTGGGTGAAAAGCACAACAAGAATAAGTTAGCTAGAAACAGACTGGTCACCTATTAACAAAGACTTTTTCTGCCTTTGGTACATGCTTGCTGGGGGATAATGCTGGGGCTGAGGCCAGTCATCTTAAAAATCATTCTCCCAAATGAAGCCAAGTTGTGCTTGGGGTTGGCAGCTTGCTCTTATTGCAGAGGTGGAGTCTACCTGAAGCATGTAGACACCCAAGGCTCAAATAAACCCAGAGCAGGATTCATCTCACCCGGCTTTAGGAAGCTTTTGTCATCAATGGAGAAGAGAATGTTTTGTCTAAGGCTTCAGTCTTCTTATAGTAGATGTCCACAAGAGTCTTCAGTTTTAATTAACCACCTTTATTTGTTCTTAGCAGCTTCAAAATATATGGACAGCACAGGTTGCCCCAGCAGGACTACTCAAGGAGCAGAGCCCTGCAAAAAGGTAGATGAGGATGTCAGGTTTAAGCTGGCCCATAATTTTTGCACTGAAAGTGTGGTGGTCTGATGCATTTCTTTAGATTTCAGAGCTTGAGAGACAGCAATGTGATTCTTACAGCTCTTCCCTTCCAACTGTTCTGCCAGACTTGGAATGTTCTTCAGCCATTTGGGAGGGTATTATACTTGCAAATCCATTTATTACTTTGACTTTGGCATTCTCATTAGAGCCCTGGGTGTACATCTGAACTAATACCCCAGCTCAGTTTACCTTCTTGTAAACTTTGCTGATATGTGAAGTGTTGGATGGGTCCTGTGTAAAGCACATTGTCCTATTAAAACACGTTTAAAGATCTTGTAAACCCTGGAGATTAACCCCAATGTTTATGGAGAGTTATAGATGCTAATTCTTGCATACTTGTCATTCCAGAGCATGGCCTGGTGGCAAACATTCTTGCTACCCCACATCATTTACGTCAGTGGGATTTGTCTATGCTCTGATTTCTTAGCCAGAGAAAAGAAATGGTGGGAAAGTGAGGAATATGGGCATTTACCATCCTGGACAACATTAGCTGGTCATAAAATCTCATAGCTATCTCATAACAGGAGACCTCAGACTGGGAACCAGAAGAAGAATCTTCCCCAGAGGACAGTTTTAGTTAAGACTGTATTGATAAGAGGTTGTCTTGTCCTGTTGGAATAACTTTATCATTCTATTTTAGTGAATGACCCTGTGATGGGGCACATCTGTGTATGATCTCTTCTCCCTGTCCTGCAAAACAACAGAGAGTTGGCAGCAGCAACCAAACAAAGATTCAGCTTCCTCGATGGCTGTGGTCATCTTAATCTGCTCAGCACCCACCATTTTATTTTCTTCTGGCTTTAGAAGATTTTTAATATCTACAAGCTTATGTGTGCTGGTAAAACAGTAAATTAATAAGTGGTGAACTCCCCTGCTTGGTATATATGAGGGTAACTGTAGGAAAACTGTGCATTTGTGTGGGGGACTGTGCGTGTATGTGTAGATGTCCACACACACACACACAGACTGGCATGGTTTTACATGGCCAAATTAAATCTGAGCAAATTAAATTTGCCTGAGCTGACACTTAACTATACCACTGCCTTTGGTGATATCTTAAACAAATGACTTTGTAAATCTCCATAAAGCTAATCCTGGTAGCTTTATGGTGGGGGTGGGACAGATGTTATGGACGATATAATTTCTGTAGGAGACAACAGATATTTCAATTACAGCACCCAGGAAAGCCACAGAAGCTCAAGAATATGAACTTTATGGATAGATGGGCTTTTGGGGGAGAAGTGAGGTTTATGAGAGAGACAACCATGGGAGGAGATGATGAGAGCGGAAAGGTAGTGCAGCTCTGACCAAGCACTTCGCAAACAGCTGCCAGACAGGAAGATCATGAGGGCTACCTGCAAGGAACTCCTTTCCTGATGCTGATTATTCCAGTCTTTAAGAGAACAAGTCCTTACAGTTGTTTTTATTGTTTTCATTCTCTTCACCTAATTTGAGAAATAAAGAGATGTCATCAATAAATAAACTGGCTTTATCATCTTCTAAATTTGACACAATCCTCTGGATGCCAAATTTTGGCTGACCATTGTGATTGAGATGAATGAGGTAGATGGAAATTAAACATCCTCACACTAGCCAAGTCACAGAATCACAGAAACATTCTGGTTGGAAAAGATCCCCAGGATCATCAAGTCCAACTGTGATTCCTACTCTACAAAGTTCACCCTTAAACCATATCCTCAACCACCACATCCAAACAACTTTTAAACAAGTCCAGGGTTGGTAACTCAACCATCTCCCTGGGCAGCCCATTCCAATGCCTGAAAAAAAGTCAAAATATTTATTTACCTACCTATCTCCATCCATCCATCCATCCATCCATCCATCCATCCATCCATCCATCCATCCATCCATCCAGTTAGTTATTTTTATGATGGAGAAGGGTTCTGTGAAGCTTAAATGAAGGAAAAAAGTGCTCTATAAAACTGAGAAATTGATATGAACTGGTGTTCTGAGCCAA
>VWYK01067738.1:0-10322 GCA_013399775.1 Semnornis frantzii
AAAAAAAGAAAAAAAAGGAATTAAGAGCTAAAATTGCGTATTTAAGTTTCATAAAATTCCTTCCTAGCCCATTAAGATCTATGTATATTGTAGACATTTACATATAACATTAGTGATATGCACACAGTAGCTGATAATTTCCTGTTTTCTTTATAAATATTTATTGATGATGGTATGTTATCCATTATGTTCTGTGACAACCCATAAAGTTGAACTCTAAAATTACCAGCTGGATGAAAACTACTGTTGCTATAGTAATATTTCCATTACAAATCATATTATTCTCACCAAAAAAAAAAGCGTATATGGAAAATTTTCCATTTGCCTGCATTAAGATTACAGTTGCAGCATGCCTACAGTTCTCCAAATATGCATCTGAAAAAAAACAAACCCTCATTTATAATGTCATAAGATGCATTTTTTAATTTAAATAGCACTTGAGGTACAGGCTGATACTTAACTCCAGCGACTCATTGGAGTAACAGAATGCCTGGTCCTGGTGTGTACTCCACGTGGCACAGTAAGGACAGTGTGGGAGGGGTGGTTTGTGTCTCAGACATTTGAGCAGATTGAAAGCCAGGGAAGTATTTTTTGACTGCTTCTGTGCATACCTCTAAAAGTTACCTCTCTCCCCAAAATTTTCAGTGGTATGAGCCATTCCCTAGAGCCTGACTTCTTATCAAGTGGCTATATTTCTGATGTTCTTAGACTCATTCAAACACATGTGGACTTCCAAAGCTCTTACAGAAGCTAATTCTTCTTTTTCTAGCAAATAATTCTTACTGGTTTGTCTGACGTGGGTAACTAAATTGAGAATTAATTTGAATGACAGTACAGAACTTCAGAATGCGTATGTGTGCATGTATCTAGCATGCCTTTGCAGCCCATAATCATAAACGCCATTTTCCACCAGTGTTCATGTTGTCAGAGAAACCTAAAATAAAAATTTGTCAAAATGTGTATAGAATTAAAAAAAAAAAAATACCAAAACAAATGGATGAAGTCTAAAAAGTGGCAGCTAATTCAAAGTGGGGAAAAAAAAAGCTTTATTACACAAACACATAGAGTTACATCCAAAAATAACACGTTGTGTGACAGATACTCATGCAGGATAGAAAACTGGGCAAGAGAAGCTGAGACTAAATGCTTAATGCATCCAAACTTGGCAGGTTACATATGCCAGTTCTACAAGCTGTCCAGAGTCTTCTGTCTTGCGTTCGAGATGCTTTTCTTCACACTCTTCTTTTTTATGGACAAAATGACCCTGTCCTACTTTCAGGCCATTCCAGTCCCATAAATAGATATTCTTACACTTCACTTTTCCATTCCATTTTAACAACCTACAGGTCAAAATTTTCTGGCCACTAGAAAGGAATATATTAACAACAACAACATACTAGTTCAGTTTGATTCTGTCCTGCAACCCTTTGATATATTTGATGCATCCCTGTTAATGTATTGAGACGTTGGGCAAAGCATATGTCACACTTATGGGTATTCCACTACTGACATAACAACTGCCATTGTTTTCCCATTAATTGAGGACAGCCATCTGGAAAAACAAGGAACATAACAGAAAATACTTCAGATCAAATAAATGTATTTTTTTACTTAACAGTTTTACATCTGAAAACATGGCAAGGAGGGAGGATTTATAGTTCTTCTGTTGAAAATGTAATGATGGGAGGAGTTTTTAAACTACTTCATTCCTCCTATAGCTTTATCTAGCAATGTATGTCTAGTATGGAAATTTCTGATTTGTAACATTTACTCCCAAAGATTTCATTTAAATATGCTTATGACATTTTTTAAAGTTTGCAAAGTTGCCCTGATTGATAGAAAAAACAAACAAAACCAAAAACCAATCCCAAAAAACCACAATAAAGCTCTCTAATTTACCTTTTAAAATAGATTATTGATTTATTACAATAGGCAAACTATTGTTTCATTCATTGTACAAGTTATCAAACTTGAAGTCATAAACGAGAAATGAAGAAATATGTTTTGTCATTACAGAATGACTTCTTTCTTGCTGTATAATTTCTCAGGTTACTGCAGCAAATCTGCTGTAAAAAGTGTCTGAATTTTTTTTTTTTTTAGTTAATATTGTTTTTAACTCAAGTATTTTCTAAGGTTTTGATTCTTACACTAAATGAAGTGCTTCCGTTTTCCTTGGAAAAATCCTAGTTTATTGAAAAGCTAGAGAATGTAAAAGGTTTTGGCTAAATCACTAAAGCATTTGTTATTCCTGTGACATTTCCAAATTTGTAGTTTTGCATTTTGTTCTGTATTTGTACTGACACAGCTGGGATGGGTGTATGCTTGACTGGGTAAAAACGTTGGCTGGATGGACAAAGAGTAGTAGTGGAGCTAAATACAACTGGAGGCCAGTCACACAGTAAGCTTGTAGATGAAACCAAGCTGGGCAAGCATGTTGATTTCCTTGAAGGTAAAGACGTTCTACAGAGAGATCTAGACAGGCTGGATAGGTGGGCAGAGGCCAAGGGTATGAGGTTCAACAAGGCCAAGTGCTGGGCCCTGCGCTTGGTTAAGAACAAACTCATGCAGTGCTACAGGCATGGGGGAGAGTGGCTAGAAAATGCCTGGAGCAAGAGGACCTGGGAGTGTTAGCTGATGAACAGCTGAATATGAGCCTTCAGAGTGCTCAGAAGAGGCCAAGAGCATCCTGTCTGGTATCAGAAACGACGTGCCCAGCAGGACTAGGGGAAGTGGTCATGTCCCATGAATTTGTCCCTGGTGAGGCTGCAACTCAAATGTTGTGTTCAGTTTGGGGCACTTCAGTACCAGAAGTACTCTGGGCTGCTGAAGTGTGTCCAAGGAAAGACAATAAAGCTAGTGAGTGGTCTAGAGCATAGGTCTTACGAGCAACAGCTGAGGGAACTGGGGTTGTTTAGCCTGGAGAAAAGGAGGCTGAGGGGAGCCTCATACTTTGTCTATGTACATTTTGTAGAACAATGCCCTTCCTCTAAATCCTGACTGACAACAGGGTTTTAACATCTAGTTCTGCCAATTAGATTCAAATAAGAACAATATTATGGGTTTCCATTCACATTATAAGCAATTATTATTAGCTATTTTGCATAGCCTTTTATATTCTACTCAAAAAAAATAACTTGAATGACATTTCTGTACTCTTGCCTAATGCATCTGATTATGAATCCAAATATACAATATGCATATGGCTAAGACACCACAGCATCTGATTAGATCATTAATATGACTGTAGAAAATAGCAAGGCATTTCAAACCCAATTACGAGCACTACTATAATACAGCCCTGATATCAATTAGGAGATTTAAAATATAATGAATTCAACACTTTATTTCCAAATAGACAGGAAAGAAAAAAAAAGGAAAAAGCGAAACTCATCATAACAGAGCTCTATTTTGAAATATATACTGGCTTCCAGTTTCTTATATAACACAGGTTCAGGAAATAATTGTATGATCTAATTTCCCCAACAGCATTTGTTCTGAGGCTGAGTGGTAAGAAGTTCTGCAGTGCCCCATGCCTTGCTGATTGCAGCCCCAGTACTCTGCAGCTAATGGGGTCCAGATGGGGCCAAGAACAAACAAAATGAGCTGGGTGGGAAGGGACTGATTTATAGTCCTACTTATTCTCCCACCCCCTCCAAAATAAACAAACCTAAGAAAAGGCAAACCCACTCAGCTGCCAGAGAAATGTCCGGCCCACATGACATGTGTACACACTTAGAGGTCTCAAAACAGAGTAAGAAAATGAGACCATCAGATGTGTTACTCCTGATAGGGTAGGCTCAGCTTTAACTACTATAACTGCTGTATCTTTTTTGGAGTCATTGCCTCAGAGAAACATCTGGCCTTTGAGGAATAGCAAAGAGTCTGGTAAACAGTGTGTGATATTTCAACCAAATGGTATGTATATTTTATGTGTATGATAGGGCTTAGGCTCTCAAAGGACTCCTGCATCTGAAAAGTCTAGTATAACAGAAGGCCAGTCTGTTTCTGATTCCTGATTCTACAAACTGTCTACATAAGTATTTAATTCTAGGTGTATGATGAGCTACCAGAGAACGTATAAAATTAAGTGTGCTTCCTTTAAAGTAAATTCAGTCCAAAGGTAAGACATAAATCTCCCATTCATGTAACAAACCTCACACATACAATTTTTACCCTTTCCACAGATGCTTTCTCTATGGGAAAAAAAAATGTCACCGGTGAATAAGACCCTTTTATAAGGTATGCTTTTTCATCTGGCCCTCTTCACATTTACTGTAAAGTCTAGCAATCATCCAAGCACAATCTCATGCAGGTAAAAGTGGTTTGTGAGGTAACAAAACAGCACGATTTCTTCACTACCCTTTGACCAACAAATTAGGATATAGGATTAAATGACATTTTAAGACTGACATGAAGAAGGATAGCAAACTATATTGAGAAGAATTGTAAACATATTGCCATACCTTCTGATGCTCCTCAATCAATCATAATAAATTTTAATTGTCAATGTTTTTTCTGAGTTCTCAAAAAATTATTATTATTTAGAAATCAAAGGCGCATTTTAAATATTATGTTAACCTTAAAAGGTGGACTCTAAAAATCATGGCATCAGATCTCTTCTTTGCCATTCCAGGAGTGTGTGGAAAACATGTCTCTGACATTGTTGAAGCTGGCTACGTGGCAAGGTGGCTCTGATCTCACCATATAATGCCGCAGCGCTCTCAGGCAGTAATGGCTGCAAACCCTCATCTCTAGACTGAGGCTGGCCTCCTAATTGTTTCCAGAAACTGCTGACATGTTAGACAAGTAAGAAGTCTTTGTGAATACACACTGGAGTGTCAACTGCAATGTGTTAACTTTGAAATATCTTTCATGCACAATGTAATCTCATGTGGTTTATGTACTTTCATGTACTATGCTTATGTTGTTCTGTTCAAATTCTTCATTTACCCATGAGTCTTCACAACAAGCAGCAAGAATCAAACAGGGCTTCCTGCATTCTTTCTTAGGAAAATGAGCTCCCTCATTAGTACACATAAGATTTTGGAGGAGTGCAGTCCTTTGCAGTCCAGGAAACTCGTTTCTGAGGCTCACTAGAACACAAAAAACTCAGAGAGATGAGAGGAAACATCCATTTTAAGTTTAACAAACAAATTAATAATTTCACATTTAAAATAAAAATAATTAGCTGCTGGTTGAGGAACTGTTTAATAATGTTCTAGAAAAACAAAAAGAAAAAAAAAAAGTAAAAGTACTTAAGAGTGTTCATATTGCCTTTCTGTGACAGTGGAACAACTGGTGACAAAAGACCTATTTCAGTTCAGGAAGAGTGGAGAGTAAGACCAGGATCCCACAAGAAACTGTCCAGTTCTTAAACATCATCCACATTGCTACATGCATAAAATAGCAGAGATTATATGTTAATTTAGCTGTGCATCCTTGTCACTAAATTGTAATATGAAATATTAGGGTTTATATTTCTCTACTTAGAGAAGTGTCAGATGCTCTTTAAATAGGAAATAAAAAATCAAACAAACAAATAAACAAAAGAAAACCCAGCAAAAACCCCACAAACAAACAAACCCCGACCAAACTCTCACTGAAAGAAAAGCCTTTGCTGGTATAAGCCCTGCACCTCTGTTTCCCACTTAAGATGCTACTAACATTACTATCCTGAGGCTGCTGACATGAAAAGTGGGACTAGAGCCAGGAATGTGGGCAGGTGACTTCTACAGAGGCTGATGAGTGTTGTGGTAGGCCTAGGCAGGCCGAGTTGGGCTTGTGCCTCCCCTGGTTTGCCCAGGCACGTTTTTCTGCTCTTCCTCCTTCTGTTTTGGGGAGAGCAATTGCAGGAAAAGGGACAAAGAGCCTGGAGCCACTAGGTCTGGGGTCTGTGGCCTGCCCAGCAACTGCGGTGAACAAGGTGCACACAGTTGCCTTGGGCAAGGCCCACGTTCTGCCCAAAAAAGGGTAAAGCAAGCCTATGACTTCACCCAATATGGCCAAATCTTGGCTAACTGCCATTTGATTGGCTATCTCGTGTCCAAAGGCCCATTAGGCTCGGGCTGTATTGGATAAAAGGAGATGAGCAGGGAGCACAGACGCCTTTTGCCATTACAAGGTGTGTCCGTGCCCGCNATTGCCTTCTGCCCTAAGCAGAAAGTTGCTCCTTGTGTCCATTTAGTGAGCAAGCGGTGTACTGGCTGCAAGCGGTATATTGACCGCAAAGCCCTCTCTTCCAGTTTAAATCGAGTTCAATTAATATATATATTTAATAGTTATTTCTAGATCCAACTATAACCCGCATATAGTTTCCATAAGGTTGCAAAGAGCCTGTTATTATTATTAAATGGTGATCGGGGTGATGTGAGTTCTGAATATTTAATATTAATAAACTATATATTAATATTTTTAAAATAGCATCTCACAGTAATTAATTACCCCATCCCTGTAACAAGGAGTCACAGGAGTGACTTGGGGACTGGGGAGATAAAAAGCTTGCATGCGAGGCTGGGAGAGCCATAACAGTGAGACCTTCCTAACCTGGGAAGCACTTTGATTCAGCCTGAAGTGTATGGTTTACATGGCACTTGGAGGTGTGCTTTAGTGGTAGTCTTGGTAGCAGTCCTAACACCACCAATGAACTTAAAGATCCTTCCAACCCAATTGATTCTATGAACAAAACAGTTAAAAGCAAATTTATAGATCTTATAGAATACTGTAATTGACATGTTCTTTATTATGGGTACCCTGTGACAGAAAAACACAGCCACTCCTCCAAATTTTAAACGGCAAACCACCTCACTAACGATGACAATTTTTTCTAACTGCAGAAGCATCAGAAGTTTTAAGCACATCCCATTCTGGTGGGGAGGGTTCTTTAGTAATCATTCATTTACATTGACTACTTTGCAAATGAAGCTAACTAGGAGATCTCATGGCTTCTCTTTGCCCTTCTACAGGGAAGTAGTAATCATTGTAAGATTTAATTTTGCCCTAAGCTGGTTTTGTTTGCAGCACAATGTGAAAGAATGTTATTAAGGACGAGTGACCTAGCATGACACTGCTCATCAAAACATTTTCACACTCTGCAGGATATAAGTCTATTGATGGTCCTGAGTTTTGTGAATGATCGCTGTGAAAGTAAAGTATGTCCACATAATTTTAAGTGACATGTAAACTGCACTGTGTGTTCCAAAACTGTCATCGCAGTGCTGAAATCCATCCTTGACATTAATTTGTACAAACAGCAGGTCACTTGAGGAGGAAAACATTATTTTTTTTTCTAGAAAGCAGTTTGGTTTTATAGGAGACAAAACTTTGAAGGGCATTTTGCCAGTCATTAAGCTACAGCTGTCAGCTAGATCTGTTTTCCATGTAAATAAAACTCTCTCTACAGTGTAATTTTTCTTCCTGAAAGTGCTTTGTCTAAATACAAATGAATACGAACAATAGTCGCATTTCTTAAAAGTGGAAAAGGAGAGGCTTATGAAGATTGACAGGGAGGAGGGTTGGCTTGCACGAATTTTGCCATTTCAGATAAACTTTTTTAAAGCATAAAACTTGGCTTTTTTAGTTTTAATAGATTGTTGGGATAAAAATATATTGCTGTATTCATAATATTCAGAAATAAACAAGCGCTTAAAGACAAAGACAACCTGAAACCTGGATCTGTCTTGCATTTTTTAAACATGCCGTGATTCATTTCCTTAGAAAGGGACTCTAATGAGAATTAATGCTCTACATGTAAAATATAACAAAGAAAACACTGTACCTTAAATAATTTTTCAGGCACTGCACAATTCCTGGGATTCCAAGCATTTAGTACTCTCACTGATTTCAAAATATCACAGTGTTAGGCCCTGAGTATTTTTAAATGAGTACTAAGCTGTCCAATAGTTTAATGTTGTCTTCTAATGAAAACCCAACTCACTTGTAAGTCAACTTAGTGCCAAGGATATCAAAATCTGGAGGAGTTCCTATAACATTTGTGTTCCAAAATGGAAAGAAATATCTTTTCTGTCATCCACACCAAGTTTTTGAGTGGCAGTTTTCACAGTCTCAATCATAAAAACAGCTGGAAAATCTGATTTCGATAATTCCAATATTTTCACTTAGTCCCCAGGCATACAAAATGAGGTAATACACTGAGCACCTCAGCATTGACTCTGGCCTAAAGACTATTTTCCTGTAATTATATAGCGATGCCAGACTGGAATATAGGCCAAATAATAAGTAAAAACTTTATTCTTACTCCCTGACATGCATATGCTTATTTTAAACTACAACATATCAAACCTTTGTCCTAATACAGTTTAAAAGGTAAGCTGTCACACCTAGCTCCTTTCATTTTGTTCATAAATAAAATCATTGCTTAGCTGGATCATAGGTGCACCTATCTTTTAATATGGAATTAAGGTCAATTCTCATTAGCTGTAAAGAAGGGATGTTACTGAGACTGCCCTATGTGAAAATTAACCTATTTTTCCAATTACTGTGTCTGTTGTTTGGCTTTTCCTGAGTGACTGGGATAATAACAGACACGGCCACCAGAAATCCTAGATCTACCCCTGCAAACTGTTTGAGTGCTTCCTCAGTTTGTAGCAACACTCTGCTTTTCATTGTGCTCTCACACCACGAAGTCATAAGGAAAAAAAGAAAAAGAAAAAAAAAAAAAAAAAAGAGGTTTGAAAAGTAGGCAGCATTGTTTCATCTTCAGAAGGTTTTTTTTTAATACTCCAAAACCCCATTATGGGACACTGTATTCTTGCTGACACAGCACATCCGCTTAGATCAAACATGAAGGAACTGTACTTTGCTGACAAAGTAATACTAATTGTAAAATTATTTGTTTATATTAATATTACTTGTTAAACGTGTTTATTTGTGCACTGTTTTGCAAGTTGGATGTAGTTATCTGTACTGAGGTTGAACTTCGACATATGCTTTCTGGCTTATAATTTCTCTAAACAAGTTATATTTTGACCTACTTTCTTACGGAAATGTCAGTCAAAGGACAGCTAGAAAGCAGAGGGGAAATTACTTTTAAAATCTCCAAGCATTGCATTCTTCTACATACAAGAAATCGTTAAGGGATGTTGTAAGTGGCTGCTGCCTTTTGCAGCACCAGAGCCTGGGAGTCCCCTCCTGTCTCTGCACTCAGGCTCTCTGCCCAGGCTAAGGGACACACGGCTGTTGCTTTCTCCTTCGCAGATTCAACCAGTAGTGAGGCTGAGCATGTACCTTAAAGACACACAAGAGCACACACAGTTAGACATCTTCCAGAGTCACAAGCTTTTCAGATTCTCCCTAGTATGAGCATGGCTCCTGTCCAGCCCCAGGGCCTATCCCTTGCCAGTAGCATGGACTTTCTGTAACTGACACACACCCCCAAACAACCAGTTTGGGGAGATAGGGACACTCCCACCCCAGCAGACAGCACCAGGAACACAGGCTGCAACCACAGCCCTACTCCAGCCACCAGCATGGTGCATATTGCTTGTTTCATCCACCTCATTTCTCCGCAGCTTTTTTGGGCTACAGCTGAGTTCCCTCACTTGCTCCATTTTGTGTCTCTGAGACCACACAGAATCAAACTGCCGCCCCCACCCCAGGGCACCTACACCTCATCTAATTTCAATGCCTGGACCCAAATCCACTCACGGATCTCCTGCAGTTAGCACCTCATCTGTACAGCACTCAAACCCACACATGACAGTGAGTGAGGTGCTGCAGACAGTTTACCACAGTATTTAAGGAGAATACAGGTCAAGTTGGGATCCTGAGGTGCAGGGCTGGCTCAGACAAGCTTGCTAACTGGACACAACCTGCACACAACTGGACCCTCTTAAATGCAGTCCTATCCACCTCTTACCCCTCTGTTCTTTCCTATACCCATCCAGTTGACAGCCAGCTCAACATGAGCCAGCATTGTGCCCAGGTGGCCAAGAAGGCCAATGGCATCCTGGCCTGTATCAGAAGGAGTGTGGCTAGCAGGACCAGAGAAGTCCTTCTGCCCCTATACTCTGCACTGGTCAGGCCACATCTTGAGTCCTGTGTCCAGAGAAGGGCCCCAAGGCTGATCAGGGGGTTGGAGCCTTATGAGGAACATCTGAGGGAGCTGGGGTTGTTCAGCCTAGAGAAGAGGAGGTTCAGGGGACCTTATTGTTCTCTACAACTACCTGAAGGGAGGTTCTACCCGGGTGGAGGGTGGTCTCTTCTCCCAGGCAACCAGTGACAGAACAAGAGGACGCAGTCTCAAGCTGCGCCAGGGCAGGTTTAGGCTGGCATGGCTAGCCTAAGTTAGGAAGAAGTTCTTCACA
>VWYK01067743.1:3015-16398 GCA_013399775.1 Semnornis frantzii
GGGGGGGGGAAGGCAAGCATGTCTGAAAAATCATATTACTTTATTAAACTAGTTCTAACAGCTGTGCCAGCTTGAGCAGAACTGTGATAGAGGATGAATGAGATACCACAAACTTAGAGGCCTTTTCTCCTTTTCTGATATGACAATTAGAACAATAATATTGATTTATATAAGACTTTTCTAAGTTACTTAGTTGGGGAAGCTCCCAATAAATGTATTTCCCCAGTAAGAAAGGAGAATGAGAAAAAAACCCACCCTGAATAAAATGGAAGATTAATTATAAGCAAGTAAACACCATGGAATCAGGCAAACCAGGTAAGAAAAGCATTCTGCAGCTAGATAAACACTACAAGTTTTCAGTATACTGGACATGCAGCAATGCTTCATTTCTACAAAACAAAAGCTTTGTTCCATGAATGTAGCCCCTGGGATTCTGAACTGGTCTGACTCATCTGCCTGCATGTGATTAGGGCACTGGTGCCATAGCTGTGCCCCTAGGAGCCTTCTGCAGCCCTCGCATGCTGGCTCTGGGCACACTATCACATCTTGGCATATCCTTTGGCATCCAATGCTGAAAACCAGTAATACTCAGTTACTTTTTTCTAAGAGGGGAAGGATACAAACAAATCTACTTATGGTAAGGCAATTTTCTCACCATACTTAGCAGCTCCCACCAGCCATAGAGAACACAGTGGTGAACAGTAACTAAGATATCTAAATGTCTTAACTAACATGGGCTAGACGTTTAATCATTCAACAATATACACATATATACAATATATGCAACCAATGTGGTTCTTTTCTTGTTTGTTTCATTTAATGGCACACAAAGTACTTTCAAAGGAAGTTATTCAGGGTAATCTTACCTTAACTGACCAAAAGTCAAAGGATAGAAGAAGAAGAATAGTGACAAAACAGGCAACGAAGCTGTTGCTGAACCAGTCACAGAACAAGTAGATAATAATAGCACTCACTCGGAAAAACAGGTGGAAAAAGGTGGCCAGTGGGTGCCTAGAAAACAAACAAAACCATAGCACTTAGGATGTAACAGGACAAGAAGGACTGTTACAGTATTTGCTAAGTGTAGCATAGCATAGCTATTTCTAATCTGCAATGGCATTTTGGTTTGTAGCTGCTATTATTTCATACATCAATGTGTATCTTCATTATCAAAGCAACAATATTTCCAGTAACTAACCCTCAATCTAAAGCTGGAATATGTGGTTTGTGTCAAACTTTCTCAGAGACAGAACCAAATACAGACCCTTTCACCAGTTTCTTTGGTGTTGCATGAAGGAATCTAGCAGTTGCGTTCAACACTCTACCCTAAAATCCCCATCGTTTCATTAACTAAATCAACATCACAAGACACAAAATAATTGGAACAGATCTTATGCTTTTCAGAACTGTTCTGAAAACAAGAATAGGAACTAAAAAGAGAAAAATAGCTGTTGGGTTTAAGACGAAATGAACCTTCACATGTAATGTCTGAAATAAAACATTTTTCAGAGAGAGCACAATTTGGGAATCCAACAGCTCTTATGAATGAACATTCATTAACTTCACTAGACATTTGCACTTGGCTCCTCAAACTAAATTTTGCTTGTAACTAAACAAAAGGCAGTTTGTAGAAGAAGTAGAAGTAACTCTGTGGCATGGGATAGTGGCCTATGCAGTGAGACCGGGGTTTGGGGAATGCTACAATATTGTCAGGATAATATGCCAAGTACAAAAACTTATCCTGTACAGTTGCGATTCTATTAATTATGACGATTAACTAGAGGCTATGGCTTTTAAGTAACTTCTTCCCTTGAAGCAAATTGATTAAAACATCTTTTTCTAAGCAAGATTTTTCTTTCAGTCATAGATTGTTTCATTAAGCTTCTCCACCTCTGTTAACAACAGTAGTGCAGCCTAGGTCATAATTAACTATTCAACTATTTAATTGATTTTTCTATTGTTGTGCATAATAAAATTATAGTATATATACAATTATAATTGTTTATTACAAACATTATATTAAAACTACAATAGTTACTACACTTACATATTGATTGTAATATTATTCCATAGCTATTTAAGTGTTCTAGTAATTATCTATATTTGGTACTGGCAATACTGTACATTTAGCCCTACGCACACATGACTGGGTAAGCAAGAATGATCATAGTATCATAGAATTATAGAATCAACCAGGTTGGAAGAGACTTCCAAGATCATCCAGTCCAAGCTATCATCCAGCCCTGTCCAATCACTAGACCATGGCACTAAGTGCCTCACCCAGTCTTTAATGTACAGCTGTAGTTTATATTTACTCCTGATCATGCCCATGCTAACCTCAAACTTTTCAAAAACTGCTTCTGACTTAAAACTGAACATGTGACATCTTGAGCAAAAGAAGCTTTTTCAGCCCTGCACAGACAGGTGGGTGGAGTGGAGGGGATATTGTGAACTCTCAAAACCAGAGTCTTACTACTTCAAGTATTCACCTCATTCAGGAAGATGCAAGACTTCATTATGGAAGTGGTATCTTGTGTCTGCACAAGCTACACATGGGGCACAACCCTAAAGTGGATCAGGGTACACAGAGCTTTTATAACTCTATCAAGTGCTTTGCATGTGAAAGTAACTTTGGAAAAGCAGTGCTTCGTTTTGGAAGTCAGATGATGAATTAGAGTTTGCATGCTGTATCTGTTCCAATATAATAAAACTCTGAAGAGTGTTTAATAAAAAAACAGCATATAAGCAAGAGGCTCACATCTATTACAGCACTAAGCACTTTATTGAGACTCTGGAATATCATCTCTCTCAAAAGGATATGGCTAGCCAAAGGACTTGCAGGGTCTTGTCCTAGGAGAGAAGTATGGAGATACATCAAAACTTACACCTCATTCTTAGAACAAGTCTCTCAGTCTTAGAAAATCTCCATGCATTTATGCTTTAAAAAAAAAAAAAATCTTGAAACTAATGCAATCTAGTAAATAAGCTGTTCACTTCCTCACTTAACAGAAATGTTTTCTTGATTCACAGCCATCAGATGAAACATATAGCTCCTATCATATATAAACAGATTTTTTAACAAGGAGATAATCCCAGAAACATAAAATTGTCTTTTAAAGCCTGAAGGTAAACCATCTGCATCCTTTTAAAACAACAAGAAAACCAAACCTTTACAGACTTTAAATGAATGCATTTATATTTAATTCAACTGTAATTCATTAATTTTTTTAAATCTTATTTCCAGAAATACAATGACATTAGGAAATCAGTGTATAAACTAATTTCTTTACTAAATTAATTTCTTGTACTAATAGAAGGCAGTACAGGCTTTAAAATGTGATTGATAGCTTTTCTTTTGTTTTTTATTCAAATATAATGAAGACTAAAGGCAACCAAAGGCCACACTGGCTTTTGTTGGCACATATTTCTACCTAAAAGCAAGGCAACCCTCTATTTGGACTTTTAGTTACCCTATCATATCTACACCAGTGTGGATCTGGAGCCTTGTGGCTAAATGATTATCATGACCTAACCTCTGCTCAGTTTGCAGGCATGATGCCTGTCAGGACAGAAATGAGCTGTTATTAACTTAATTGTATTCTATATTAAGGAATCAAACTGGGTAAACCACAAGAGATTCATTCCCAGTACCTGCTCAGAAGTACCAGAGCAACACTCTACATGCTGCTCTTTGTACCTCTGCCTGGAACTTCAAAATATCTAGGCAAACTTTGAACAAACAGGCTCCTGGGCTTGATCATCTTGTGTTACCTATGTGTGAAAAAGAAGCTGTGAAAGTAGCCACTCACTACATCATTCACGCACCTTTTGCATGTACAGTTGGCCTGGTCAATCATAAAAGCACAACTTGTCATAGCTTACACAATTCCTAAGCAGGCTTAATATATATGAAATTGGTATAAGGACAAATGATTGGAACTTGTTAGTTAGCTATGCTAGCTAACAAGACAACAAAATTTGGCAGTACATGGGTGTGTTTCAGGCTTGCTTGCACAAGCTTATTCCTAAATCTTCTGTGTGAACAATGTAAGGAGTTTCATTTCTATATTCTATATCAGAATTTTTTTTAGAATTGTGGCAATGAGGGCAAGAAATAGCAGCAGTCTCTAATAAGCATCTACACAAAGTGGATCAGTTATTGGTATGGTTTACAGATAGTTTGCCTATGTTTTTGAGCAGCATGAACCAGCAAGAACTTATCTCTAGAGTAAAGTAACTGGTGCTGTAGATCTCTTACAAACATTTCAGGCTGATTTCACTTCATGCTAACTCTAGTCCCATAGACTGAATCTGACATTTTAGTTTTGTTTAATCCTTTAGGCTATGTTCTCCAAGACTCCACCAAAATATAAATCTTTATTTAAAACACGTGCTGCTGCTAAAGCACAAAAATACTGCAATTCTGGGAATGTTAGTCTTGTGTCATAGCTGACTCATAGTGTAG
This sequence comes from Semnornis frantzii, assembly GCA_013399775.1. Lineage (NCBI taxonomy): Eukaryota > Metazoa > Chordata > Aves > Piciformes > Ramphastidae > Semnornis > Semnornis frantzii. Next base: position 7,481 of record VWYK01067743.1, read on the forward strand.
TTGCAAAGTCCAACAGACTGGAAGGGCAGAAATTCATCAGCTACTAGTAAAACACAGTAATTGTATCATAAAGCTACATGATTGTTTGTTTGCACATCTCTGATAACATTTATGTTTGGCTTAAGATCTCTTATTTTTCTTTGTCTTCACCTACAAGAAATATTAACACTGTAATGGGACAGAGTAAACCGGGGCAAGGTGGAAGGGAAAAAAGCAATATAAATCAAAGCTAATTATATACATTATTGATGGGTATATGCACATGCATAATTCCTTTTGACTTATTTTTCCCATGACAGTCTTTGATTGGAGATTCTTCAAAAGCCACTGAGATGGACCAACAACTGTGTCACCTGGGATCTGGGTGTGGAAACAACTGTAGAACAGTTTCTCTGGTAACATAATGGTAGGGTAAGCTGCTTGATCTGGGAGAGGAGGCAGATAGGTGGTTTGGGTTTTCTTAAGTAACAGCTACAAGGGCAAGTATTACAGTTATAGTCCACGTAACATTACATCCCATAGTAGGAAAATGCAACATTTTTATTTCAGGTATCTTGCCGTTTCCCTTCATCTGGATGTGCATGCAATGCCAGAGCATGATGCTGCACAACTTATTTTGCTGAAGACAGGTGCTCTGTCCATTTCTCCAGCTCTTACAGAAGCACTGGTTGGTTGGTTTGAGTTTTCTGGTGGTGTGCTGGCCTTGTATATGTAAAAATTCCGTTTGCACTGGTGGGAAGTCTCAGAGCCTGCCAGGCGGTCGAGCTCACCGCAGCGGTGCGGCAGGCAGACTCGCGGGCCTCGTCTGCTCCGGCCCACACCCAGCACTGAGCATCTCCCCAGCTTGCCCGGACGGCCTGTCCCAGCGCCTCTCCCTGTGAAATACGCGAACTCGGTGCTTAACTTGGGTTTATCGTATTTCAGAGCGGCTGCCCAGGCCCCGTTACCTCAGGCGGGCGCTGAGGCCTCCGCGCCCTTACCTGATCTTTGCTTTCCGCAGCGCCAGCTCCTCCTCGTTTCCGAAGTCGAGAGACACATCCTCGGTGTCGTCTACCAGCGCCTGCGGCAAGGAGCCCGTCAATGGGGAGGGGCCCGGGAAGCCGCGCGACCACCGCCCGCTCGCCTGCCGCGCCCCGCACCGCCCGCCGGCGCCTCTACCTGCTTCATCCTCCGCCTCAGCCGGCCAGTCGCGGCGGCTGCCAAGGCCCGGGAGGTGTTTCAGGCAAAAGGGTCCGGGCTGCCGCCTGTCCTGGGCGAATCTCCGGCGGGGCCGGGCCAGCCCTGCTCCGCGCTGCTGGTGGGCGGCAGGAGCGCGGGGCTCGCCCAGGGACGGGAGCAGGCTGCGCGTCGCGCGGGCCGCGCTCGACGCTTGAAGCGCCTCAGAGCTGGACGGCCCCACATAAACTGGTGGCGGTGCTGGTCCCGGTGGGCTTACCTGGCTCCTTTCTAGTGTCCGTGTTGCTGAGGTGCCTTTAGCTGTCACCCTCTTCCCCACTACGCTCAGCCCATGGCCCAGCGCTCTAAAACGGCCGCTCCAGTAGCAGCACTCACCAAGCCCACCTACCTGGACCCGTCCTCTTAGGTCTTGGTCCGAGGATAAACCCCAGAGGGGAAAGTAGTGAAGAGAAAGGTGAAGGTACACGTGCAAAGATGGTACACACCAGCATGTTTCATTCGAGGGCTGCATCTGGTACCAACAAGTCTGTTGTCCTGTCAGTGCTGGGTCAAATCCCATGTGATGCCCCCCGCCACCCTGTGAAATTACAGTTTCTGGGAGTAATGCAGTATGGCTATAGTAGTGTGTCCTAGGTTTAAGAACCATAGAGTTGAAAAATCCTACTGTGTATAGTACAGCTTCTGCTTCTTCCTGATTGAGATGAGATTATTCATCTCATCTACTCTGTTAGCTGTTTCATGTCTCAGCACAGTTCTACCAGCAAGTCTGATGGACTGCATTTAGTAGTTCTCTAATGTTGCTGTATTGTCTCAGCTGTTGCATTTTTCTTGTTTTGCTAATTGTTTGCTACATGCCTTACAGGATAAATCAGTCCTTGCTTCTATGGGAGAGGTGACAATCAGCCTTGTCCCAAGATTAGGTGTCTGATGTACTACTCAGGTGCTGCTAACTGATTTCATTAGAGATGAAATAATAGAACTTAAAAAAAAAAAACAAAAAAAAAAACCCAATGTGTGTTTTTAATTTTAAAACAGAAAAGTATTTCTATAATTTTCCTCTTTCTGGTGGTTGTCTCCACTGATTATCTCTAGGGATTATGTTTTTTTCTAAGAAACTGTATAATTTAACAGATGACTATCACTGTGCAATGCAAATGTCGGTAACTGTTGACTGAAATATACAGGATAAAATAGTTCTAAACTGTACCATTTGCTCCTGTGTGCTTACCCTTATCTTACAGACAGTTCTTCCTCCAGAAGAAATAATGGTCTTTCTATCTTAGAGCACTATCAGTGCAAAAGGTTTGGTATGAAAAACTAATAAATCTCTGTTTCAACAATAAATGGAACCTCCTCTGAGATGAATATGGTTAACATGAAGTCAGCTGATTTCTCTCTTTCTTTGGAGGGTTGCCTGGAATCTTGCACTGGCATAATGTACTTGCCCTGCAAACTGCACAAGGAGGATACTGTAAATAATTTGGCAGCTGTTGCTCCAGTTTGAGTATCTCTGTGGTGTTTACAGTTAAGTATTCTGTTCCTCTGAATACTGGAAAATATCGTTAATCCAAGAAAAACTCCTAGCTCACTCACATTAGAAACATTTGTAGTGTATGGGAGGTTCAAGGAGATAGACCAAATTAGAGAAGGCATTAAATAGAAAACTTTCTAACAGTGTTGCCTTCTAATTAATTTGTAAAAGATTATTTCTTGCTTTGGACAAGAAACAATTTCTGTAGAATATTTGATCTGTACCTACCTGAACTGTTGTAATGGGCAGCTTTGTATCAACAGTGGAGATGCCACAGCATTTACTTAACAGGTCTGGATAGAGTCTTTTAGTTGAGTGATACAGAGCAATACACTCTCAGCAGAGCATGCATTAGCCGTGGCTTTCATACCTCATGCAGGAGAGAGCAGCTTCAGAACAAGGGTTTGACACTTCCCTTTCCCCATGACACAACATGGAAACTGTAGAAACATCGACTGAAACTCCTGAAAAAGAAAGTGGTGTGACTGTGTCTGTGATACCACGCTCTGTGCCTGCAGTTACGAGAATAATACACTACTGGAATTAGAGTTATTTTAAGTGCTGGCTTATTCAAGTGGCTAAAGGTAGAGCTACTGTGTCCAATGTCGTGTTTAGTTGACAAAAATCAGAAATGCTCTAGGGAAGCCCCTAAAATACATGGTTTCTTCAACTGTCAGTGTAGTATTTTTCTTGCCTCCATCATTCTGAAAGTTGACACAGACTGTGGTTTTGCTCACATCCTTTTCCTCGTTGGTTTGGGTTTGCATTTGTATTCTGTTTCCTATTTTTGCTCTACTTTATTTCAGTGTGAGAGGAATTGCCAATGTACCAGTGTTCTAGTATATGAAGTCCAGAGGTGGTAACAGATAGGTTACTAGTATATTTTATTTATTTTTCTTAAATGCTCTCAGCTGTAGATGAATGACAATTCATTCTGTTAACAAGATGAATCCTGTACTTCGCTGTCTATCCCAAAACTACTTCTAAGATGTGCATCTATGATGCTTACAGACTTTTTGAAAACCAGGGGAGGGAATAAGAGCTTTTCTCGAGTGTTTTTTTTCCTCCATCTGTAGGCCAGGGAGAAGCTGGGTGTTGCTACAGGTCCTAGTGCTCATGGTGTTCTTTCAGAGCATGCAGCCACACCAACTGCTACTGAGAATGTTTAACACTCCATCTTTGGCTTCCTGATTAAATACTTTGTGCTAGCAAAACTAATGTAATAAGAGGACAGAGTGTTTATAAATCATCAGTTTACCAAAAGACTGCTAAAACAGCAATATTTTATTAATTTTCAGTTGTTTCAGGTTTTTATTTCACTGGGAAGTTCCAGTAGGTGCCATAATAAAATCATTTTAGTACCAGTTAAAATAATGGACTCATTTTAGAAGGCTCACTGAAAACTCCAAAGGAGAACTCCCTGAAGTGGAACATGTTCTCTTGGCATTGAAAACTGCCTGAATATATATGCCTGGGCAACCACTGACACCCAGGACAAGTAGTACAGAATCAATACTTGTTGGATTGTCCCCTCTTTTTAAGACTTGTCTGACAAAGGGCTGAGCTTTTGTTCTTCTCCCCACAGTAAAAGGAGATCAACTTTCGCCAGTCAAGGCCAAGGGAAAGGACACCAGGTCATGGCATCAGGTCAGGAATAAAGTGGTGAAATTCATAGTTTAAATGTGGGACTATCAACACAAAGATGGTTTAGAAAGTGTTTAATAGCTTGCTACTGAGGACAGCTTTGTGTCTTTGTCTTCATCTATCTGCCTTGTGGTAACCATGTCCTCTTGGCACAACAATGAAACTGGACTGCGCGAGGTAGGCTGGAAAATTGATGTTGTTGCACTGTTACTATTATTTATATTACTAGGCTAAAAATATAAGGGCTGAGAATTTTTGAACTCTAATATTTCAGAGAAACAGAAGAATTCCACTGAACATTTATGGCAGATTGGCAGCAATCATGGATCTCCCAGCCTCATAAAGTACAATCCGAGGCCATTTCTGCAGGAATGCCTCTTGAAATTAGTCTATCAGGATTTTGCAAAGCAGGCACCTAAACAGGTCTTTAGTTCAGCCTGCCTTGCTCCAACAGGCTTCTGAGAATGCTTATCCAGAGTTTGTAAGGTTCTGAATGATGGCAAATATTTGAGGGCCTAATCCTTCTTTGCACCTACTAGACCGTAAATTCACAACCTTTTAAGTTACTAACCCTAAATTATGTCCTGGGAAAGCTGCCAGTATGACCAACAGCATTGTAGTGCACCTTGTGCTCTGTGCCATGTCTCACCTGGACATGCACCTCACCTGAGACTTATCACAGTATTTGGAAAACAATATGGTAGGTGTAGGTATGGAAATATACTGAAGGACTTTTACATGTCAACGGAAGCACATCCAGTTTCTGAGGTGAGGCAGAAGGGACAAGATTTACTCAGACAATTTGAAAACAAGCTGTGGGGAAGAAAAAAACCCAAACAACATAGCTATCTAAAAGACACACCTTTTATGTCAAAACCTCTCCCATAATACCTCACCTTTACTTTCCTGCAGAAAGTTATTTTCATAACAGGCATAAAAGATTTTACATTAAGAGCTGTAAACCTTGGCAGAATTAGTTAAGAAATTCCATGCGAGTGTGTACGTGCAACCAAAGACACAGCATTTGAGACCAAAGACACGATATTTGTAACCAAAATCTCCATTCTAAGGTTTACTCAAAGTTTTGGGACTCTGAAGACAAGAAACACATGGATCTATTGGAGTGGGTCCAGAGGAAGGCCACAAAGATGGTCACAGGGCTGGAGCACCTCTCCTGTTAAGACAGGCTGAAAGAAATAGAGATGATGAGCCTGGAGAAGACAAGGCTCTGGGGAGACCTTTCAGTCATGGAAGGGGACCTATGGGAAGGCTGGAGAAGACTGCTTAGAAGGGCTTGTAGCTATAGGATGTGAGGCAATAGATTTAGGTCAGACATAAGGAAGAAGATGTGTACAATGGGAGTGGTAAAATACTGGAAGATGTTGCCCAGGGATGTCATTGAGGCCCTGTCCCTGGACACATTCAAGATCAGACTTGTTGTGACCCTGGGCAGCCTGATCGGGTTGGAGGTTGTCCCTGTTCACTGCAGGAGGGTTGGACAAGATGACCTTTGAGGGCCCTTTCCAACCCAATGCAATTTGTGCATCTGTTCCTGCAGTACAGCTTTGTAAAATCTAACAAAGTTAGGGGTGAGCTGATAACTAGGTACTCACTGAGAGCAACATTCTCTAGTGCTCATGGACATTGCTGCCAAGCCCCTGTTGATTTCACTAGATGGTATTATGAATGAACTGTACTTCCTTGAACATTCCTTTCATGTTTGAGCTGCTAGAGCTGCCTTTGAGCTCTGGTTTTCCAGTCAGCTAGGTGTGTTTGGCCATAAACTAGATGAGTACAAAGATTTTTGTTTGGGATTCCTTCTGTCCATGCTGAATAGCTTTGATATTACTGCAGGCTGAGCAATTTTCCATATACTGAAAATTTTATGTAACAGATTTCTCTACTTTCCATTGCAATGGCTCAAGCCAGTGCAATGTGTATGCATCAGCCTTTCACTGCTTTGCTTCACGGATGGTTGTGTTCAGCTGCAGGACTCCCCTTCCTGTTCTAAGCATTCTCTTTAGCTGACACACAGTTTATATAGGTTTTAGAGCAATGTTTCATAGCAACTGCGACTCTTCAAGGGCCATCCTCTCAAAGTCAAAAGGAAAAGACACACCTTAGCTATAGAAAGTGCTAAACAATAGCAACATAAGGAGTAACAAATAGCAAAAATGTAGAGTCTGAGTTAGTTCTCTTTTTCACATGTATTGTTTGTGCTATGACACATTTTAAAGAGGAAAGTGAGTTAAAAAGGAGAACTCCTGCTTTTGATTTCTCTGCATTGAGGGGAAGTATAATTTCCAAATAAATATGATGCTGCTTAAAGTCTACAGCTAATTTTAAAATTCAAATAATCAGTAAAATCTTAGCAATTCATTTCACTGTTTTGCCTAGGAACAGTGAAGCAGCTTAAAGTGTACTAATGTCTGTCAGGTTAGCAAAACCAAAAGCAGAAATAGAAATCATATTAGATTATTTTTTCCAAATTGCAAATTAGGACTAGAGCTTAAATCAAGTTTTCCAATTTTAAGCCACTGTAGTCCCCTTTCCCTTATTTTGGCCTTAGCTGCAAGATAATAAGTTTTGAGGTCAAAGGCAACGTGCTTCCAGCATGTTATTGCTTGGTATATTTGCCTACAGCCCAGCAAAAGCTGGAAACAGCCTTATAGAAACCACACTTCCCAGATGATGATCCTCTAGATATTTTTGGAAAACACAGGGGTCTTTAAAACATGAGAAGAACAAAACAGGGATCAACTTGAAATCTCTACATCTTATGTAAATGCACTTTTGAGGTGTCTGCAATCTAAACATAACAGAAGAAAAAGTATTGTATTTCGGATTGAAAAGCCTGTGACCTCCTGTTCATGGTGAACTTTACCTGGGCACATTTGCATGTGGGAATTGCTTAAGGTGTGTAACACTTGCAGGAAACCTGCTTTTCTCATGCTTAGTTGGCAATCCTAATGACACACCATGATATATTTACTCACTTGCTTCTCTGCTTCTGGAGGGAGCTATCCTGCAAATGGGAGTTCTTTGCCCAGAGAAAGAAATCCACTGTTCCCACATTATTCTATCCCCTCACAGTCAAACACACTTATGCCCTGGAGCATTGAGCACTGCACCAGGCTTTTCCTGAGATGTGGTGCAGCAGGTCAAAGTTACAGAGACTGGCTGAGGATTACAGTTTCTTCTTTCAATACATGGTTTTCATGTAGCTTGAACACTTCCCATCAAGGAGAATTCTTAGGATAGGCACTCACTGGAGGTGCTTTGAATGTGGCTAATGATGCTGAGAAAGGCTTCTGAAAACCTCTCTGGCCAAAGAATGGAGTCTCTATCTTATTTTTCCATTTCTTTCTTTCTTTTGGCCCAAGAAGGCAGAATAAAAAATTAAAAAAAAAAAAAAAAAAAAAAAAGTATTTTCAATACTTTTGAGCTGAATTGAAGGTGTAGGTTGTAGTGATTTGGAGCCTGTATTTTAACATTGTTTTGGTTACATGGAAAATTTGGTACTTATTTAAACTGGAGATTTTAAAACTCTTAAGGAATTTAACTTAATCTGCCCCATAGTATGTTACCTTTGAATAAGAATATATGGAAGTCATGCCTGACTTTTTTCCTAGGTGGTTTCCTTCCTAATAATTTCAGATATGGCAGAAACCAGAGGTAGATTTGGGATATTTTAGCCTAGAGTTTTTACCCTGGTTCTAACCCATTTGACTTCTGTGAAAGCAGAATTTATTCACAACTTATTCTCTAACCTCATATCAGAATCTTCAAGTTTTAAACCTATCCCTACAGCAGAGGATATGTTTTGTACTTAAGTCGTTGGTACTGTTCTGATTCAGCAGTGACCTTGCTGGGCCCACTTAGGGGACCACACTCCATCTTGGCCAAGAGACAAAGATCCAACTGTACTAGTCTTTCTCTAATGGGATTATTATTATTTTTTTTTTTTCAGGTGAACGTGCTGCTGATTGGAAAATTGTGTTATATGAATTCTTGGAAGAACTGTGCTGTTGTGCCATTTAATCAAGGCATTATTTGTTGTTGGAAATGTTATTTCAAAGGCTTAATCAAATGAGGAAATATCTGTGCTATTGCAGGCCAAAGTCTCATAGTGGTGTTTGGCTTTTTTCACTTCATCATTTTGATGCTGAGTCCATTATTTTTGTTGTATGGAAACAGTTCAGATTTTGCTCAGACCTCCTTCAAACATCTCCAGATACAGGCATGAATCTCTTTAAGGAGATCTTGCCTAAAGTAAGGAAGATTATTTTAGCTGCTACAGCTTCTGAGGACCACCCATTGCTTAACCTCCTGCTGAAAGAAGACATGGTGTCCTAGGAGTACCATCAAATTTTGCTCCATGAAGAAGACAGAGAGGATCTTGCACAGAGGTTATCTCTGGTATTTATGGGAAATTGGGACCTGTGCATAAACACTTTGATTCCCCTCTGTTGCTTAAACCTCTATGGCAGTAAGCCTCAAAACATGACAGATAATGAGCCAACAGGAAGCAAGTACATTTCTGGTAAATCAGCCTAGCAACCTACTT
>VWYK01067770.1:0-12918 GCA_013399775.1 Semnornis frantzii
CAAAACAAAAAAACAGTCAAGTATTTCCGACATTTATTTGCAAGTCAGTTCAGAAAACAGGAGGGAAAAAAAAATTTAAAAAAATCACACCCAAAGAAATCCACCACCAAACAAATCTCTAAAATAAGCTATCAAGTCACCTCTGTAAATTCTTAAGCTGGGGTTCTGAAATTATTAAGTAGTTTGATGAAAATTATATTCAAAAATATTTAACTGCTTCCCAGAAGTGAAAAATCCCCAAACCATGAAGTTGTCTAAAGTATACAATTACAGAATCAGTACTGAAGTTCAGATGAAGCTATCATTTCTCTAACCTCAACGTTCATTCCCAAACCATCACATCTTTAAAGTAAGTAAACAAACAAATGACTACAGCTAGAATGAACAAAAGCCACCATCAACTGAAAGCAAAAAAAAAACCAGGAAAACCCAAGTTATTCTGCAGTGGATTCTGACCCATACCCTGAAGTGGCCTTCATGGTTTCAACACTGCATCCCTCATTAGCAAAAACAAAGTTCCACTTCCACATTCTCAGCTACCACCAAGCTTTCTTATCTAGATGAATTAAAAACTGAGTTAACTCTGTCTCTATCAAGCACTGGACTACACGATACAAATGCTAAGCACTATTAATCAGGTTTAATTCTGATTTGGGACCAATACAACTACTGTTTAGAATGTTAAACAAATGTAAGCAATTAAGCAGACACTATTCTATTTTCACACATTTTATAAAATGCAAATGGAGCAATCTTAACACAGCAGAGTGACCAAATGACTCGTTGCTTTCTACATGCCAATTCTTAGACCAAATAAAGTGAGCATGGCTTCAATGGGCTTCTATACAACGATACGAAGGCAATACAATTTTTCCACCCTAAGCAACCTGACATGGGCATCTTGAGCAAGAGTTTCTATAAAGTTCACAGGAAGAAAATATGATTTTGTGATGTGTATTAACTCTTTCAGATTACTGATTAACAAGAATCTCAAATGAAAAATAGGCACAGTCCTCAATCCAAAATCTCTGAACATAACTTTAAAAAAACTCCCTATTACTTTTATGAGGAAAGGAGAAAATCCAATTCAGAACCTAAAACCTTTGTGGTACTGCCCTCTTACACTGCAAAAAAAGCAGACATATGGTAATCTTGAAGTAATGTCTGAATAAAGGAGAAAAAATAAAAAGAAAAATTAAGTCACATAGCCATTAGCTTAAGTACAGTACCAATTAGTTTCTACTTTCTAATTTGTCAGCAGCATTCTCAAGAGCCAGAATAGGAAAAAAAAAAAAAAAAACAAAATATGATTATAAATAGTCTGTTTATAATAATTATTTTAGAAAGAAGTAACATTAAGTAAAATTGCTAAAGGGAACTGTGTTGGTCCTAGATTTCTGCACATACACTTCTGCATATTAGTAAACTTCATTGTGTAGATTACCACAAGCAATTTCATGGTATTTCAAAAGTCCCCAGTTTTTGTCCAGATTTGAGGTCATTAACATAAAGCATCACTCCTTCATTTTGAGTAAACTTTTATCCCAGGAAGAAAAAGGATTTACATTTGTTATCTTCAAACATATGACACATGCTTAAATTTCAAGTATCCCTCCAAGCACATTTTAACTGTTAAAAAACATTAAAAGGCAGTTTCTGACAAAATGTATGCCAATCCCACACTTCCGTACCTTGGCTGTTGCGCTTGTCATCACTCTCAAGTCCACAAAGCCTTCCGCAGAGTTCACGACGAAAGCAATTAATAAGATACATTTTGTCCTACATCTATATGCCATGTCTGTAGTGCTACCTAGTTTTTTAATCCCGTGTTTGCAGACACAGAACAACCACATACCATTTGGCACGAGATGCAGAGAAAGAAGAGAAGATGTGAAAGCTTCACAACAGCTCCCAAACACCACATTCATTGTAAACTTGTACTGAAGCACTTTAAGTACATCTCCTACACCACTGACTCTCTCTTATATGCAAACCTTCGGCAATACTTGCAGAAGTGCTACAAGGAGCGGCTTACAGTTTCTCACATGGCATGCTTGGTTTTCTCTGTCCCTCTTCTACAAGCCACAAGCAACAGTGCAGTAATAAAAGCAGTAAGCCTTTCACCACACAGCAGCACTCGAGTGATGCCGCCATCCAGAGAAGGCTGAGACAAGACTGAGCATACCCCGTTTCTACCTCTCCTCTAGGAGTACCCCGCGCCCGGAGGCATATCGCCGGCGGAGAACACCTCTGATCTCATCCTTAAAAATCCGCAAAGCACTACCCGAAACTCGGCCGCACCAAGCCACCTCGCGCAACCTCCTGGGAAGTGCCCTCTGCTGCTGGGCACAGCCGCCCCTCGGCGACCCCAGGTAAGGCTCTGGCCGCGTGTCTCCCCGTCCCGTCTGGTAACGGCCGCCCGCGCGCACCCTCGGTCAGTAACGGGCGAGCGGGCAGCAGGTGCGCTGCGGGGACAGGGTGACAGCACGGAAGCGCTCACCTTTGCAGACAGGGGAGCTGGGGCTCTTCCTCTCCGGGGAGCTCCTGCCTTGCTCCGGCGACTGCCGCCGGTGCCGGACTCTACCAGCCGCTGTAGCGCTGCCCTCCGGCAGCGGAGACACTGGAGAAGGGCAAGGTGAGGATCCACAGCCCAGCGGCGGCTGGGGAGGAGGGGCCGGTAAGTGATGGGGCCGCGGAGGACTTCCTCGCGGCCCCCCAGCACGCGTGGGGCTGCCCCGTGAGGAGGCGGCGGAGGCCGCTGAGGCGGCGCTGCTTCCCCCTCCCCCCGGCGTTTGCGTGGCCATGGCGGGGCCGCCGCGCCCGCTGTTGCCTCCGCTGGTGGGCGCCGCGCGCGTGGGGCTAATGCTACGCGAAGCGGGCGCCGCGCGTGGCAGACTCCCGCTCTGGGCGCTCGCGCCGCCGCCGCCGCTCCTCGTGGGACTGCCATGTTGCTGCTGCTGCTGCTGCTTGAGCTGGAAGGGCACCGTGGCCCGCATGGGCTGGAGGCGGCTGCCCGCTCCCATTCCGCCACCTGCCGCCGCCGCCGCGCCTCCTCCCCCCAGGGAGGTGGCCGGGATCGGGGAGCCGTTGCGCCTCATGCGCTGGTGGGACATTGTCCGTTGGGAGCCGGAGCTGGCTGAAGGCAGTCGGTGACGGGGAAGGAAGGAAGGGAAAAGCGCGAGGCACGGGCAGATCCTCGCAGGGGGTCCAACGCCTCAGGTGGCAGCGGCCGCGGCCACGTCCCCTCCTCGTCGCCGTATCCTGCCCAGGGCGACTCACGCTACCTCCGCAAGCTCCGTGCGCCTCATCAACAATAGTGCCCCTGCCGCCCGCGCCGCCCCCCGCACCCTCCCATTGGGCGCGACGTAACTCGGCTTGCGCAGCTACGGCGCGCCCATTGGCTGCGGAGCGCGGTCCTGAGTGGCCAGGCCCGCTCGGGGAGGGTGAGGCGGCCGCGCTTAAAGCAACACGGGCCGGAGGCGGCGCCCTTCGTCGTGGTGGTAGCGAGACTGGTGGCTAGGTGCCGTTCTTAGTCCAAAGCCGCCCATCATCTCTGCGCGGCCAAGCGGGACCGCAGTCCTATCCCCGGCTAGCGAGGTGTGTGCCGGACGTGCCTGGGGGTCTGCGATACCACGCCTAGCCTTTCCGCGTCCCGCTGCAGTGCCCGGACTGGGCGAGGTGGCCGTGGTCACGTGGAAGGCGGGTGCTCTGCTTGGATGGCGGCTGCGGCGTGCCCTGGTCTCGCAGCCTGGCCCAAGGACGTGAAAAGTGGGGCTGCTCAATTATTTTTAGCCGTCCAAGAGGACGAGGGATAAGCAGCGGTTCATCCAATTGCTTTGCCACCAGCTTAGCATTACTGATGATTGCACCAGATAGATTGCTAATATCCAGGCAGACTTGACCCCTTTTTCTCGTAATTGCTGTTTACTCTCTATTAGATTTAGTTCCATCTTCAGTCTTCCAAAAATATTCATTAACTGCCAGCAGCCTTTTATCCAGATTTATGTCAGAGAAGTGAACACAGGCATGAAATGGGCCTTGGAGTTCCTGTGTTCATATTGTGCAAGGTAAGCACAATTAAGCACTTTAAAGACTTGAGGTAATCAATAAATGCTGTCTCTTTCATTTATTGCAAGTGCCTGTTCAGGGCTACTGTAACTTGCCAGAATTCTTTTCGACAGACCTCTGTAAGTTGCAGGTGGCAGTTGAATACCATCGGTGCGATACAAATGGCGTAACAAAAAAGTGCCTGCCGTTTTCTTTTTCAACTTGGTTGTGCTTAGGTTTGGTTGATTTATTTCTCCTTTGCTGTTACCAAATGAAGCTCGCATGTTAAAAAGCCCAGACTTCCTCTTTGAAGAGCTCCATCCTTGTGGTTGATGAATATACAAACCTGTAAAGCAAGACTATGTTATGTGCACAGGCCCTTCTTAAGGGTAGCCGTATACTGGTCTACATGCAGCCTTGGAGGCTAAACATGTGTACTACTGGAATTTGAGGTGAAGGCAATTTATAATTCCCTTGGTGACTGCATGTATATGTTGACAAAGGGAACCTGAGCTTCACAGTGCTCCACAGATAAATGGTCAGGATTTAAAAAAACATCACATTGGCAAGTCTGGAGAAATAAATGGAACCCGTCTGCTACTTTTTTTACCATCCAGGACAGCACTGAGTTAGCCTACAGCAGGTTACCTATGCAGCATTTATTTCACTTCTCTGCTGCAGTTTTCAGTCAAGAGCAGAAGATGCAATCCTCTGTCCTCAGTGACAGCGCCCACTGCCAGTTGCTCAGCAGGCTTTCATCACTTGGACAGTTTATCCTCACCATAAATACTGGAGTTGTTTGGAACCAGTGTGCCATAAAGATTTTTTTAAAAAATATTTTAAATATTCTGAGCACATTGTAATTCCTGTTACTGTTTTGAAGGGGACAAAAAGTAAAGGCATTGACTCCTATTTGTTTGAATGAAGTGTGTTACAAAGACAAGTCACAACTTTGAAAGCAGAACATATCTATGACAATTATAGTACTTCCCACGTTATTGCCACACTGCAAAAATGGCACTGCTCCACATTTTCTTATGAGAATATAAAACATTTCTGTATACTGCTCATCAGTAGATGCATTGCTTTACATGCATTAGACATGAAAGCTCAACACGTAGTCATATTCAGACCTAGTCAAACACCATGTGCTTCATATGCTAATTTGTTTAAACTGTAACAAAATGTGTTACAACAAAATCTTGGTCCTATACCTTACAGAAATTAAAACAACTAAAGCAGGATTATTAATTACTTGAAAGTAGTTAAAAAAAAACAAACAACAAAAAAAAAACAAACAATAAAACACCCCAAAACACCCCAAAACTTTAGATTCTGCTTGTAACTGACACTTCCCAGGCTCTGGGTTCATTCCACTGTTGCACTCCTTACTGCCTTCAGATTTTGCCAAGTGCTGCCCAGGCCAGCTTTGAACACCACACATCATATGGTTCACATGCAACTTTTAGGCTAGGTTATCTTTACATCCATGATGCCCTTGCTCTGGCCATAACACCTGACATTATGGTGCCAACGGTGATCCAAAAAATAAGAATGAAACTCATAGTCACAGAGGCTGTGAGCCTTTTAACCAGTATCACTTGAGCCAGTGTCACCTCAGACACTTTAGTGACTCTAAATTTAGTGCAGTGAAGTCTGATCTCACACATATAGGATCTGTCTCTGCATCTTCAGCTCCTCTCTACCAGGTGATTTAAGCCATGCATTGGTCTGCATGAGCTGAGCTAATGTCGATATCCTCACATACCTCGCTGAAGGGCCACCCCTGGGAGATGATGAGCACTCCCACCTCCCACTGGCATGGAGGTACTAAGCACCTCAGCAGAAGCCTGTCAAAATGTGCTGCTTTGTAGTCATCGCTGGGAGATTAAATCTACGTATTGCAGGGGGACATGAGGTCTTAACTGTTTCTTAAAACAGGGTGTGTAGTAAAAGCTCCAGATACAAAGCAATGGAAATGTTGGAAGCATATCTGATAAAACAGGCAGAGCTGCATGAACAAATTTGCAACCTGCTGAAAAAAAGAATGTAAATAAGTCAGGAAAGAAGTCAAATTAGTAACCTCAAATGAAAAGTATGGAAATGCATCTCAGAGAGGTTTAACTATGTTCATAGACCCAAATTCCAGTGTGCATCCATCAAAACAACCAATACTTAGAGAGTTTTGTTGTGCTAAGGATTGAAAGTTTATGAGTAGAACCAGTCATTACTCATAGTAACATATATATGAAAACCAACTGTTAAAAATAATAGCAGTAATAGCCAATCTTATGGAAAATTACTGTACTTAAAGTACATTCAGATGTTCTCGTCTTGTTCCAAAATTATATCCATACAAAGCAGCAATATAAAGGAGCCATCTACTGTCTGAAATTTATTTCTTTTTACCTACAGTTCTCACAAGCAATGCTGAAGGTTGAAAGACTAAAGATCTTATGAGTCTAATCTAAACATTAGATTATGCCCCAGGATGTTTCATTGCATTTCTGATCTCTGCCCTGTAAAGTGAATTTGTTAGGCTTGTTAGTGTGGGTGTTCAACATCAACAGGCAAAAAAGACATTAAAAAAAATAGGACAAATATAATAGAATTTGCTTCACGCAAAACCTGTAAAATCCTAGTTAATATTCCAGAATATCTGGGGGGATTTTAGGAGGCAAGCAGATTGAATAAGGCATTAAGATTAAAACAATAAAAAAACAACAGATGGGACCTTGGACATAAATCAAACTACATGAGATAAGCAAAAGACAACTTACATCAAAATGCATTCCTGCCACGTTTTATGAAGTACAATCTTTAAGAGAAGTTGTCATATAAATAATGTCCTGAGGCTTCAGTGCCTCACTAGTGTTAACATGGTTTTGACAAAAAAACCCCAAAAAAACGAAAACTGTTTCTCAATGTAGTATTTTACTGTGGGGAGGCTTGAGAGGTGTTTCCGCTGGGCTTTCATGGCACACATCATTACCTGGGTCAAGTACCAGGCTAATTTCTTTAGAAGCCAGTGCTGAGTTGACCTACACACAACACAATTTTCCACAAATACAGATCAATTTTCTGAATGCATGTTTAATGACAGCAGCAACTAAGAAACAACTTTACAGTGGCCAGTTGCTGAAAGAGAGGGGCAACTGGAGTCAGACTTGGCTCTTGTCAGCTGACAGTGACTGCAACTGGTTTTGGGTTCTGTCGAGGGAATATAATGAGCAGCAGTAAAAGTGTATTGTCCACTGTATTTTTGAATCTTTGTGTCTGGTACCATTGAAAGAAGTGGCCTAGTTAATTGAATGACACCCAAGTATCCTGCAAGAAAGATGCTGAAAGATAATTTGCATATAATCTTTACAACAATAAAATGTGACTTCATTTTAAGGAGCAGGTAATTTTTCTTTAAATTTACCTTCCAAAGTAGTAATATTTTAGCATGTATTTACAGAGTTTGCAAATACAGTACATAGGTTTGCCCATATTTGTTTTGTGCTTAGAGATGTGACATTTCTATATTTCTGTTCTCAGGGTAGAAGAATGTGTACAAACTGCACAAGGAAACTCTTGATTTAGAAATATTAAACAGCAATTTCTCTACAAGCCACTGTTATGATTTCTGTAATGTGAGTATAATGAAAATATATACTGTAAAATATTTGTTGACATAAATTAATTTGATAAATTACATTATTTCAGTAATGCGGATTTTATGGCCATATTGTGGGATGATAAACATATGTGATGAACAGGCATCTGACTGTAGACAGTCTTCACTTAAGAGGGCAGAGAAGAACATTGCCTCTTCTGATTCGGGCCTACAATCTTGTTTTGCCCTTGTTTTTTATAACATTTAGGAATGTTGTCATGGCCTATTCATGCATTGAAAGGCAGTGACGACATCGTTTTGCTTCTCTTTCCACATACATATACTAGCCCTGTAGTTTAATTAACTTCATCAGAATGTGTGATGAGGTGGGAGCATGGAATTCTCTGATTTTGGGAGACATCTGCTTGGAGATGCTCTTGAGCATTCTGGATCCTCACATTCAGCCATGAGTGCAGGGGAGCTTTGAACTAGTTTGGTTACATCTCAATTACACAGCAGCTCATCCTAGTTGCATCATCCTGTCCTCATGTATTGCTTGCCTTACACTCAGCCTGACTTTTCCTCAAGCAGAGCCAAAAAACCATCACTGAGAGGATGTGATCTTTGAGAAGATGAAGAGAGAAAAGCTGGGCAAAACCCCAAACCCCACTGCTTTTAGCAGCCAAGACATCATGCAGTGCTCAGCGAGAGTATCAGGCTCACTGTGCTCATCAGGAGCACCTCCAGCAATCATGGCTTGCATGGCTTAGCTGATGCTTCATAGTAGGAAGGCTGCAGGCTTTCTCTTATGCTTGGAACAGAGACCAGTAAATCATAGAACCACAGAATATTAAGGGTTGGAAGTGACCTCCAGAGATCGAGTCCAATCCCCTTCCCAAAGCAGGATCAGCTAGTGCAGGCTGCACAGGAACATGCCCAGGTGGGTTTTGAAAGTCTCCAGAGAAGGAGACTCCACAGCGTCTCTGGGCAGCCTGTTCCAGTGCTCTTTCACCCTTACTGTAAAGAAGTGTCTCCTTATGTTGAGGTGGAACCTTCTGTGTTCTACTTTGTACCCCTTGTTCCTTGTCCTATCACTGGGCACCACTAACAAGACACTATCCCCTTCATCTTGACACCCACCTTCAGATGCAGACATTGATAAGATCCCCCGTTGATAAGATCTTTGGACTAAGTCTACTTCGGGTCTTTTCCAAGAGGCCTGAACATTCTGCCCAAGGCAGCAGCTTTGTGCAGTGGTGGTGGAAGGGAAGTGATGTGGACATGCTTGCAACCTACTTGGCATCTCACAGAAACCCTTTTGATGCAGGATAAACAGTAGCATGACAGCCACTCTGAACTGCATGCTGGACTATGCCCATCGCTCTCAGGAAGAGTGGCAACCACCTAAGTGCACTTGGTGCCTCGTGGCTGCATGCTGAGGACAAACTCAATGTGCAAGAGCTGCTGTTCATCTCTGCCATATACCAGCACAGAGCCAGAGGTCTCCCAGATGGCATCCCACCAGGGCTGGATCTTGAACCAATCTGCCCTTTCTCCTGCCTCCCTCCCTCTCTTAGCAGAGTACAGTTTCTCTACTAGCCTCTTGTACCCCAACTGGAAACAGTTCCTGAAACAGGGCTTCCCAAGTCTGAAGCTTGTTGGCCACTGCTGGTTTGCAGCAGGGGAAACCTGTAAGTACTTCCTGTGGCTGGCTGCTATGCTAGGCTTTACACAGTGCCCAAACTGAGCCTTTTTGATACTGCTGCTTGCTGCTGTTTGGCTGCAAATTACTCAGGTCTCCTAAAATTTCATGACTTATGTAAGCAGATGGAAACTTCTACTTGCCTGTGCCTTAAAAGCACATTTCTATCTCTCATGATCCCAGAGTAAAGCTCAAACACATGATTTACTTGCATTCTGTTTTTCCAGAAAAAAACAATAAATAAAATTAGCCTGCTTGATAGTGATTTTTAGCCAGCTGTTTCTGAGGCTTGATTCAGAGTTTTTAATGGTCCTGCAAGAAAATTCTTGGCATGGCAACAGAAATGCAGGTTTCCAATAAATACTTTCCCCTTCAGCAGAAATCCCACAAGGCCTCCCTCCTCAGGAGACTCTCTGGCCACCCATGCATGCCTCAGCTCCAGCAGCAACACGTACCTCATGGGATAGAGTAAGACCTACAACTTCCTATAATGGTTTGAGACTAATTTTTTAAACTAATTTAGAGACCTGCAGTTGCTAGAATCTCCTATCTCCAACATGTCTGGAGGGCTCAATTATTACCTTTCCAATAAGAGAAAAGGGGAAAAGAGATCAAGAAAAGAGGTATAATTTCAATATTATGGGAGACTGGAGAAACAGCAGTCACTGCAAAAAACACAGACTAACTGTCAGCAACAAAACCACAAACAGAGCACAAAGTAACCTCACTTCTTAAATACACAGTTGCACACATGTAAAAGTACCTCATAAAAATTGTATTTCTGGCCATCCTGATTAGGAAATCCTGCACCCTCTGGCATGAATCACAAACAAAGGTTACACTAGGTCATGGGGGAAAGCAAGAAAGCCTGTACCATGCCTAGGAGCTGCTTGCAAGCCTGTTGCAAGGAATGACACTAGTAAAATGAGCTGCACAATCTCTGTGCCCTCATTATCACAATGTCCTACACGATCCTTCTGTATTAGTACCTGGCTAGAACAATAGAGAAATAGAGCCAAAGACAAATGCTGAGTCCTACTGCGTTGCTGATGTTTGAGAAATGTGCCTACCCTCCCTGCATGCTCCTTACTCTTCCTCAAATCCATCTCCTGCAACTGAGACACTGACTACTGGCTTTTGCACATCATCTGCTTAAATCATGCCTCCTCTGTAGTGGCTGTATGTCCTTATTCTCAAAAGGTGCTTGGACTGTGACAGAGTGTCTCGGGAAGCTCCTGTCCTTCCCGTTAGGAATCAAAATGTACCTGGACCTTTCCAACCTTTCTTGGTATCTGTATCCTTATCATTTTTGAGTGCCCACATGAGCCATTTGCTCAGACACTGCATTGTAGATACAGAGTTGCTTTCCTTAGTTGTCTTCCACGGATCAGCTGTCCTCAGGATGCATTATTTGTTGTCTTTGTAAAAGAGGCGTGAGTGATGCCCAAAGCATGACTTCAGCTCGTATCACCATTTGTGGATTTCTCACAGATCTTCCCTGTTGTACAAAGAACTGAAAGAAGATCCCCTGAAATAAAAGCAGAAAACCCAAGTGTGCTATTTAAATTCTAGGAATTAAAACATTCCAACTCCTCACTGGCTGAAGAATGACAACCTTTCAGGCTAACATGAAAAGTTGAATTTATAGAGTTACAAATATTTTGTTATGGTTGAGTTTTCCTGCCTGTGGAAAATTAACCTTATGCAAAGAATGTGCTTTGGGTCATGGTAGTGAGCAGATATCTGTAATCTCCTGCATGTGGAGAATTACCATAACACCAGAATTAGCAAAAAGTAAATGGGGGAAAAAACCCTTGAATGGAAACAAATAGAAGACTGATGTGGCTGTGTTCCATAAAGTGCATTTTGCAGCTGCATCCCTGCTCTGAAACAAAGGAAAATATAATTATTGTTGGTTTACTTTCATTTCCCATTAGCAAAGCAAAAGCTGAATTAAAAGTTGCTGTTAGTTCTGCAGGGAAGGGCTTGCTGAGGCGAGTGTATGAGGTCATGCAGGGTAACCTGTGAGGAGACTACTCCTTAAGCCTGACTAGCTCACTCATCTAGTGAAAAAATATATTGGTAAAATTGACCAGCAACACTTCATTATTGCAGAACTGAGTCACAGCTTCTCAACTGCCCTGAGGATAAGATCAAGCCACACCTACTGGGGTAGGGCAGGACTTGGCTGCTTTTGCTATCAGCAAGGAGTGATAACTGCTGGGGAAGGACGTCTACTTCTGTCATGCCTGCCCCCTGCACTCAGCCTTCCTTAGAGGTAGCAGTGGCAGCCCATCCAGGGCACCAGTGAAGGTGGAACAGGTGTGCAAGAACTCTTGTCTTTAATACGCTGATCAGGTCAACATCACTCCCTCACTTGCTGCCGTGCTGCCACTGCCTTCTCTCTCCTATTCCAGAGGAAGAGCTTCCACACAAGGTGGGGTAGGAGAGAACAGGCCTGTTGCGCCTCAGGGAAACAACAATTCCTGTGGTTTCCACTGCTCCTCATGTCCCTGGCTTCTGCTGGTGTGGAGTTCGTGAGAGAACTTTGGGGGCCTTGAGTTCCCACCAATGTCATTGAGATCTCTGGATACTAAGATTTGTAGACCTGTCCTTAAAGTGCTACACCTCGCTAGTCAGCCTCTCTTTCTTGGGAGTTGGTCTTGCTCAGCTGTCTTAAGCCAACAAGAAGCCACTGCATGTAAGCACAGTGCTTCCTTTCAGGGAGGGACTTTCTCCTTGTCATAACTGTCCTAATCTCCTAGTCCTTTTCTGAGGCAGAGACCCCCCAAGGTAACTGCAGACCCAGCCTGGAATATGGAGTCTGCCTTCTACTTGCAGGGGAAATAAGGCTAGTTCTTTAGCCACAGAAGTATAAGACATACACCACTTTTTTTTGGGGGAAAAAAAAAAAGCAAGCATTAAGTAAGGAGAAGAAATACAAACAGCGAAGCAATGGAGGTGCAGGAGGGGTCCCACCAATCCATGTATAACAGAAAGTGTTGGGTCTCATCACAGAGTGCTTAATGCTGTAAGGTGCAAGATATTCACCACAGCACTGTAGGGTCTGGGATGCTCATACCAGAGTTATTACCAATGTGGAACCTCTTCCCAAGGCCAATCCAGAAACACTGGGAGTGGGAACAAAGAGAAGAGGAGCTCACCACTGGTGATATAGCATTAGGTTAAATTTAATTGCACTTTGT
Organism: Semnornis frantzii; assembly: GCA_013399775.1. Lineage (NCBI taxonomy): Eukaryota > Metazoa > Chordata > Aves > Piciformes > Ramphastidae > Semnornis > Semnornis frantzii. Next base: position 12,554 of record VWYK01067770.1, read on the forward strand.
GTAAGACTGCCTCAAAGCTTCAGCGATTGTAGGCCAGGTGAGCTTATAATGCAGTAGAAGTGTGACCCCAGATGGTATGGCTCAGTTCGTGCTCCAGAAGGAGAAGAGAGAACAGAGTTCCTTCCATGTGCATAGACAGAATCATAAAATCATTTCAGCTGGAAAAGACCTTTAAGATCAAGTCCAACTATTATCTAACTCTATGAAGTCTGCTGCTAAAACACATCCCTTAGCACTGCATCTCTGCGTCTTTTAAAATCCTCCAGGGATGGTGATTTAGCCACCTCCCTGGGGATCCTGTTCCAGTCTTTGACACTCATTTCAACGAAATGAGTTTCTTCAGATATCCAATCTAAACCTCCACT
>VWYK01067772.1:0-11254 GCA_013399775.1 Semnornis frantzii
CATTCTATGATTTTATTCTGTGTAGGGCCCTGTCCCTGAAAGGCTGTGAGGGGCTTTGCAGGCTCTTGGGCAGGCTGGGTGAGGACAGCAGAACTCACCTTATTGTCAGGGAAGAGCAGCTCTGGTGCACACTCAGTGCCTGATGGTTCCATGCCAGGATGGTAGGCAAGGTGGAACAGCACGTAGCAGAGTGAGGAAGTGGAGAGGAGTGCCATTTACTGTCTGCTTGCAGAGAGAGCTGTATGCTGGCAATATGTTTTGCCTTCTGCTGGCAATCCTGGTGTGAAAAGCAGCACAGCTTAATTAAGCAGTGTCAAAAAACTCAATTCTGCCAATCTGCTTGCCAATCTGAAGTGTTGTTCTTTGCTGATTTAGCTGTATATTGCAAGAAGTCTATATCCTTATGGCTGAGTGATTGAGTTTCATGCAGAATTTCAGTGACATCTGATTGTTGATGCATTTTAATAGCACTTGGACAACTCTGCTAGGCCCTGGGTGTCATCTTTCTGTCTAGGATTTTCCAAATGAGTCTCTGTGTGTGCTTTGACCAAAGTGGATCTGCTGTGTCCCAGGTTTTGTTGGATATAATAAGTAAGGTGTGTGGGATTTGGGGGGGTGTGTGTGTGTCCTGTGCCACTGGTGCACCTGAACACTGTAAGCCAGTGGAAGACACCAGTTGTGTCCTGCTTGCTGAGTGTGCTCAGGAGTTTTAGAGCATGCTCTGCACACGTGAGCCAATGCTGAAGGAGGTCTCATATTTACTGTGTGTAGCTCTCTCCAGTACAGTGCAGCTGCACTAGATTTGTTGTACTCACAGGGTTGGTTACCTCCTGACCAGTGCTCTTCCACGGAGGAGTGGTCCAAAACACCAGCAGCTTGGTGAGGCATCTGGACATAGAGAAATGTGAGACAAACAGGCAGTGTTCTCTGATTCCACCTTGTGCTGGTTTGAGTTAATTAGAATATTTTAATAGAGAAAAATTGTACTATAGGCTGTGAAGGAAAACAGTGGTGATGTCTACTTCACTCAGAGGCTTGCTGAGATGTTTAGGTATAAGAAAACCAAAACAAAGAAGATAAGAGTCCCTTGAGCTGGCAGTCTGGGTCACGAGGGACTGTGCTTGCTGACTGCTTGGGTCTTGGGCTAGCAGCTCTGGCTTNCTTGGGGTAAGGTGTGGGGGTGGGGAGAAGGTGGAAGGGTGGTTGGGAGCCCCTCCTGGGGTCTCTGATTTCTGGGAGGGGAGTTGTGTGTCTGTATTACCTTAAACTTGTATATTTCTGTAAATATTCCTGTCTATACTGTATATATTTGCTTGTACATTGTGCTGAGCTGTAAATAGAGCTTCATCTCTTAACTTCCAGCTCTGTCTGAGGTCTGGTCTGGGTCATTTCAAAGTGTAGGGGGGCAGGGAACTCCCAAACCATCACAGGCACCTGGGCAAACATTCTGGGAAGATAAAGAGCAGGAGGAGGAGGAAACCTGGCTGAACAAGCTAATGCCAAAACCTTGGTCTCCAGGATGTACTGTTCTCAGCAGCTCTGGAAGGATTCTCTTTGATAAGAATCAAATTTCAGAGGTTTTTGGATTATGTTTTTGAACAAGAGGAAGCTTTCTTGGCTAAACTAAAAGCAAAGAACACTAAAGGAACTTGTTATTGGGTAAAGGTTTTTTTTTATTTTTCCCCTTACTAGAACTCTCTTCCTCTGAAATATGAAAAGATCCTTTCCAAATGCAAAAGTTATGCAAACATGTCTGAATATAGAAGTAAAACTGGAAAGGAGTGGGTTTCTTCTGCCAGTTTTGCAGGAGGCCACCCACAAAGGTATATCTTTTTTTCTGTTTCATGTTGTGTTGTTGGCTGGGTGTTTTTCCCCCTCCCCTCTGGAAAAATACAACGAATTTTGGGCCAAACCAGAGCCTGTTTTGGTTTTATAACCACTCTTATCCAGGTCAAAGTCAGTGTAGTTTGACTTCTCAAATTATTGTGAAGGCTCTTGGTGGGACAGATTTACTCATACCAGCCTTTCTCTGCATTAAAGGGAGAAGAATTCAGTCAAACCATTTGGTTGAAGACATTTTCCTTGCTGTTAGTTGGTTTTGGCTGTGTTTTTCCTCCTGGCTTTGAGTGTTTAATATCGGTGTGCTGAACCGAAGAGGAAGTCTTGTTTTGACTTGAGATTTCCAATCTGTTTCTTGACTTGGTATTCTCACATTTTTCTTGCCTTGAGATGCTGTTTCTTTCCATTCTGCACATTCACTCTCTGACCAAATGGGCAGGAGGTGTACTTGATAATTTCAGCATACCCCAGAGAAGTGGAGAGTTCCCCGTGGAGGGTTCCCCGCAGAGGGACGCTTGGGGATGCTTACAGAGGAGTTCTCCCTCCCTGCATCTGTCTCCCTGCCTCACACTGCTCTGCCTGCCATCTGATAGATGGTTTTTCAGTCTAAGCAAAACCTTTTAAATGTGCTTAGAATGTGAGATGCTTATCTTTCCTGTATGATTCAGGAGCCAAATAGTCCAGATCCCTGAGGTCACTTGTGCTATGGTATCAGTATCCTCTGTCTGCTATGGAAATGATCTCTTATTTGGTTCTTTGGTGCCCCCCAAGCCCAGGTACCACCACTTCCTCCTGTGCAATGGTCAGACTTATGACAAAAAGGTATTTATAACAGTACCTGGAGTCCTGTGTGCAGTTCTGGAGCCCCCAGCACAGGAAGGACATGGAAGTGTTGGAGTGGGTCCAGAGGAGGCCATGAAGATGCTGAGAGGGCTGCAGCAGCTCTGCTGTGAGGACAGGCTGAGAGAGTTGGGGCTCTGCAGCCTGCAGAAGAGAAGGCTTCCAGGAGACCTTAGAGTAGCCTTGCAGGATCTGAAGGGGGCTACAGGAAGGCTGGGGAGGGACTATTGACAAGGTCTGGGAATGGCAGGACAAGGGGCAATGGGTTTGAATTGGCAGAGGGGAGATTGAAAGTNACATCCAGAGAAAGAAATTCAACAATTTGCACTTGGAGCCTACATTGTATTTGAAATGATCTCACTGCTTAAAAATGTTTTCTTGGGTCTAGGTTTAATAATTTTTCACAATCTATCCTTTATTGCTAGCCCTCACCCACTTTCTTCTTAAAAAAAGTCCTTTCCCTTCCATGTGCCAGTGTTTTCTAGACACATAAGCTGTTATCAGGTTGTCTCAGCCATCTTTCAATCAAGATGTACTTTTTAGTTCCTGGAGATGATTATTTTTTTCCCCCCCTTCATCTTTATGTAAATACACCTCCCCCTCCCCCCCAAGAACGTACTAATGTAACCTCCTGCAGTTAAAATGATGCAACTTTGCTTGTGTCGTTGTGTAACTTAGTTCTGTGGGAAGACAAATTCTGCTTGGGATAAGGCAACTTCATCCCAGTGCCTCCAGTGTTGTCTGTATGGATAGTCAGCCCCCAAAGGTAAGTGATCTAGGACAATAAACCAGAAGGATGCCTTGAAGTGAACAAACATTTCCACACCCTCAAGAAAAGAAAAATAAAGCAAATGGGTAGGCAGCTTGGCAGCAGAGTCATCAGCTGAGTAAATGTGTGTCCTTGAGCAGGGTTCATGTTCTGCTGTGGTTTGGTGGTGCTTGGAAGGAGGAGTGACTCTTACTCATGTGTTTGTATTCCTGAGTAAGTCTCAGTGATTAAAACATCCTGAGAGAGCGAGGCAGGGATTTTAGGTTGGGAATTGTTCAAGTGTGGAGGATACTGCTCTTAATCCTGCTGTGCCATCCTGATGTTGGGTGGTGGTGTTTTCTTCAAGGGATACTTTCCCAGAAGTGTGGTGGCAGCCTCACTCCGAGTTAAAAAATGGCTCAGACAGAGAATCACAGAGAAGAAACTTAGTAGCTTTGGTGTTGAATTCACAGGGTCACAGAACATTAGGGGTTGGAGGGGACCTCATCCAGTCCACCCCCCCCTGCCAGGGCAGGATCACCTAGAGCAGGTCACACAGGAAGGCATCCAGGATTTGGATGTCTCCAGAGAAGGAGACTCCACAACCTCTCTGGGCAGCCTGCTGCAGTGTTTGTCACCCTCACAGTGAAAAAGGTTTTTCCTCATGTTCATGTGGAACCTTCTGTGCTCCAGCTTGCACCCATTGCCCCTTCTATCACTGGGCATTACTGAGCAGAGCCTGGCTCTGTCTTCATGATGCTCACCCTTCATGTGTGTATAAGCATTAAGGAGGCCACCCCTCAGTTTCCTCCTCTGTTTCATATGGAGGCCTTTCAAGGGTTCCTGAGACAATAACTTTTCTCAGCTCCACTGGTGCTGCTCCAAAACTCTCCAAAGCCCTTGGCTTCATTGGGATTAACACAATTAGCATTCAACATATATTTAGTGTAAGTTTGACATGTTTGATGTATCTTCTATTTATCTTTGGTTACTCTGCAAGTGGCTTCTGTTGCACTTAGAAGTAGAACCATCCATTCACTTGTGTAGTGTTGGTGATCTCAACTGGATTGAGCTGAGGGGTACTTTTCAGTAAAAACCTTATCATGGAATGGTAAGGTTGGAAGGGACCTCAAGGATCAGCCAGTTCCAACCCCCTGCCATAGGCAGGGACACCTCCCACTAGCACAGCTCACTCAAGGCCTCCTCCAACCTGACCTTGAACATCTCCAGGGAGGGAGCAGCCACAACCTCCCTGGGCAACCTGTGCCAGTGTCTCACCACCCTCACTGCAAACAACTTCCTCCTAACATCCACTTTCAATCTCCCCTCTGACACTTCAAACCCATTGCCCCTTGTCCTGGCATTACAAGACTTTGTCAACAGTCCCTCCCCAGCCTTCCTGTAGCCCCCTTCAGATCCTGGAAGGCTACTCTAAGGTCTCCTGGAAGCCTTCTCTTCTGCAGGCTGCAGAGCCCCAACTCTCTCAGCCTGTCCTCACAGCAGAGCTGCTGCAGCCCTCTGATCTTGTTTAATTAATGCCAGTAATAAAAATAGCACCATGCATTAATGCTCACAGGAAGTGCTTTATGTGCTTTTTCTCCCTGTTAGAACCAAGAAGAGTTTGCCCCAGAGCAGGGCAGGCTCAGTGGTGCTGACTTGGGCAGCTGCTGCCTGTGTAATCCTGGAGGAATCTACCTAAATCCTCAAAATCAGGATTTCATGCTCCCTTCTTGAAGCTGGGTGTGAAATTTTAATTTGTGCTTGTCAGCCTGAAGTCAGGGGAAAAGGGAAAGCAAAAAAAAAAATAAAAAAGACATATGATACATTTCACACTTTCCCCTGAACAAAGTGACATGGAACTTTCCTCCTGGCGTCTCAATGAATCTCTGTGTGGGCAGTTTGGAGCTGGTGGTTTATCTTGAGAGCTGACAGAGTTGTAAGCAGAGTGGGTAGTATCAGCTACATGATGCTTCCTATTACTGAACTCTGATTGCATTCTGCTTAAAAATCTGCCAAACTTCAGTGGTTTGGGCTGAAGGGCTTCTTTGTGCGTGTCAGGTGCCTGTCGGTGCCGCCGGAGCCTTCAGCCAGAGTGCCTTTTGGCAATGTGTTTTCAGATCCTGCTTGATGAACAGGATAAAGAAGGCTTCCCAGTGGAGTATCTCCTCAGGATTTTATTTTCTTTTTGCTGTTCAGGCTGTCTCTTCATACCTTCATCCTGATCTCTTATCACTCCCTGCTCTGGTGGCTGAACTTCCTCCAGGGTTTTTCCCTGATGCTGATCTCTGCCCTACCTGAATGTTTCACAGCCATTAATGTGTCTGTTTTCATCTCCCCCTGCATGAAGAGAGTGGTTTTTCCACATCTTAGAGGAGGGAACTTAGTAACCAGTGGTTACAGCTTAAACTTTCCTTGTGTTATGGCTGGCCCATTTGAGGCATCCTTTATAAACTGATTTAAAGATCCAGAGCACACTGAGCATCAGTGAGGCTCCCTCGCAGGCTTGAGGCTTTTGCAAATCAAAGGCTGATGGTTGGAGCCAGATGGCTACTAAATGAGGAGCATATACCTGCAGAGGACAAGCTTTGTGGGGTACACAATAGAGCAGGACTCAGTTCTCCAGCTCTTCCCTTTGTATTCTTTCCTTAGACACTTTTCAGCACACTTCTCATCTTTTGCAGCATGTCTTCAAAGAAATTCCTCAGGAAATGATTCCCTGCCCTCTTTGAATTCATGTCTAAACAAGCTTCTAGTTTGTGTGGTCAGGGGATCAGTGGAAAAAAGGAGTATGTGAGCAGCTCATTAAAATCTGCATCATTATGTGTAAGCACCAGGGATCAGGGTTAAGCTTGCCCCAGCATTAATTAAAACATTTCCAGTAAATGACCTTTGTGGCTGACCCAACCTTTGACTCTGCTGCCTTAGAAGTGCTCTTAGAATCATAGAATCAGTCAGGGCTGGAAGGGACCACAAGGATCAACCAGTTCCAACTCCCCTGCCATGGGCAGGGACACCCTACCCTAGATCAGGCTGCCCAGAGCCTCATCCAGCCTGGCCTTAAACACCTCCAGGGATGGAACCTCAACCACCTCCCTGGGCAACCCATTCCAGGCTCTCACCACTCTCATGCTGAACAACTTCCTCCTCATTTCCAGTCTGACTCTCCCCACCTCCAGCTTTGCTCCCTTCCCCTCAGTCCTCTCACTACCTGATAGCCTAAAAAGTCCCTCCCCAGCTTTTTTGTAGCCCCCTTCAGACCCTGGGAGGCCACAAGAAGGTCGCCTGGGGGCCTTCTCCTCTCCAGACTGCACAGCCCCAACTCTTTCAGTCTGTCCTCACAGCAGAGCAGTTCCAGCCCTCTGAGCATCCTCGTGGCCCTTCTCTGGACACACTCCAGCATCTCCACATCCCTCTTGTCCCAAGGGCCCCAGAACTGGATGCAGTACTTCAGGTGGGGTCTCAGCAGAGCAGAGAGGGAGAATCACCTCGCTGGGTCCTGCTGCAGCCCAGGCTCTGGTTGGCTTTCTGGGCTGCAAGTGCACACTGCTGGCTCATGTTGAGCTTCACCTCCACCAGCTCTTGACACAGGGGATTTCTGTTTGTCTGTAGTAGAGAACTGAAGGACAATCTGGACTTACTGTTGTTTCCTGCTGGACTTAATGTGATTCAACATAATTTCTGAGGGATATTTGGGAAACAGTTGACTCCTGAAATACTTGCAGTGGGAGTTAATCCAGAGCTTAGTGAAATCATTGGTGTTCTCCAGTCTGCAGGCTCCTGGAAAAGACTGAATAATCCATATGCATGCTCTGGATGTGCTGTATCTATGCTATGGGTAGAAATGCCAGTCCAAGCTTCTCTGACTGATTTTTTTCCTTCATTCAAGAAATGTTGTTTTTAAACTGCAATGTAAGGAGACAATGCAGGAAAATATGAAGCCTTTGAGGTTTTTCTTTGGCCTGAGAAGTCTGTAGCCATTTTTATTACAATCTCTGCTTCATTCCCAGGGGTAGGGCAGTTATTTGTCTTCTGGGATTTGATTCTCTCAATTTACACACAACTTCTATGATTTGAAGAGAGTAGCATTTGCCATAAGAGACATCTTGCTCTCCACAGCCTCTATTTTAAGTGGTGTAATGAAAACCTACTGAAAAAATAAATGATGTCTGCTATGTTGGAGACAGTGAGCCATGTTTTAGTGGTCATGGTACTGTTGGGTTATACTTGGTGATTTTAGAGGTGTTTTCCACCCTTAATGACTGTGTGTTGGCTTACAGTTAACTGAACAGTACACTGCTAACCAACCAACCAGTAGTTAAAGTGAGCTGAAATTTGCTGGGGTTGAGATTAAGAGAACATCACTGAGCAGAAGCTTGGATGCTGGTGGGAAAGAAGTGATAACTGAGTGTTTTTTGAATGTTCTGGATTTAAATAATAGGCATTAAAAAGTGGAAAAAGGCTAATTTTGTTATGATGATATAACACTCTCCAACCAAACCACACCAGTTAAGGCCTGCAGACACATCAGTGAATGGAAACAATTCCAAAGTTTTAACATCTATCCAGTGAAAGCAAGTGTGGGCTGGGCAGAGATTGTCTGTTCAGCTTGGTGTGCTTCTAGGCTTACTGGTTCTAAAAAGCATCAGGCAGGCTGCTGCTTACACAGCAGTGGCTGTGGTTGTTGGCTGAGAAAATGCTGCCAGAAAGTGAACCTTGGGGTGCAGGAAAGGGCCTGGGAGGAACTTCTCTTGTGTGTGTGAAGCTGTGAAGGCTGTAGTAGGGGTAGCAGGAGTTTGTTTTGCCTCAAGTGGTGCCCAGGGTGAGGTTCCAGCACAGCTCCAGCCACTGGGCAGGTGGGGAGCAAGGACAGCAGTGTGGGCTCTAGAAGTAGGGCAAGCATGTGAGCACAGCTATGTATGGACTCACTGGTTTTGCAAGAATCCTTCTATAGCTGTCCCCAAGAGTTTAAAGTGAAGGCTAACATCAGGTTTTGCAGTCACTATAGTACAGAAGCACCTTGCATAGCACCTAGCTCTGAGGCACAGCCACACACACCGTGTCCCTTGGCTTCTGAGTCAGCAGAGACTGAGAAACTCCTCTGCAAAAGCACTCAGAGCACCTGTACTGGTGTCTCTTTCTGAATCACTGTCTGGAGATGCCTTTTTATTCTTTGCTGTCTATTTATAGGGTCTAAGGTGAGTAGATTCCTAAAGAGCTAGCTGCATCGGGTGCTGAGGTTGGAGCTGATGACTCAGTGCATGGAGAGTGACCTAGTTTTGAGTTGTCTGCAGGGGAAGGTGTGCAAGAGATGTAGGATAACAGCAGCTCTGCAGCAGGGCAATTCTGCTATATCTGCATCACTGTAATAAGAGAAACCTTTGGTACAACAGCTGCCAGGATGGGAAGGAGCTCATGACTGCTAAGGGTTGCTGAAGTGTACACAGCTGGCTCGACCTTTGTACTGGATGTACTGGGTGGGTGGTTCTTAAAGATGGCTTGTGCAACAAATACACAAACATGGACATGTTTAAAGGCTTTCTTACTGCTGGGGGTGCAAAATGGTTGTGCAGGATTTCAACCCAAAAGCCACTTTACAGGAACTGCTGAGCAAAGGCTTTGGGTGGATTATTATTAAAAAGACAGAGAAATCAACCAGGAATTTCTGGTCTCCAGAAAGGAATGAAGGCAAACCATCCTGTCTCATTTACTGAGGGGGGGGGAAGAACCAAGGCAGCTTCTCTTTGTCATTCCACACAGCTAACATTGCTGGATTATGAAAGCTTATGTAGCCAAGAAGGTAGCTCCATAAATGCTTGTCATTTTTACCTGTCAAGAGCTATTAAAATGCTAACTGGTGAGTCTCTCTTCTGCATCTAGTTACACAACACGCAGCCACGAGTTTCAAGTGAATGGCACTAGGCTGCTTTGAAAGACCCTTTCAAAGCACAGCTCACCTGCAGTGCTGCCCAATTAGTGGTACAGACTTGTTCTCCCATGTGTGTCCTGGTGAAAGAAGCAGCTGAGAAGGGGCAGGAGCCAGCTAAGCCTTTACCTTCCATTTCATTTTCTAGAAATTATTTCCATTGGCTTTACTTTTCTGTCTTTTGGGAAGATGCAGTGGATTTCTAAGGCCATCAGGGCACTGATTTGGAGAGCATCCCCAGAAACCTGCTGTGGATGCATGAACTCAGTGAGACAATAACCCAAGTCCATTCAGGCCTCCAGTCCTGCTCTGCTTACTTGTTTTGCTATGAGTTTCAGTGTTTTGACTCAAGTGATGTGAGTGGCAGGAGGATATTTGGCAGTGTAGTAGGGCAGGCAGTGAAGTTTCCTGTGGGTATGGGCAAACAAGATTTAATATTAAGCTGTTTTAGTTCATTGCTAGAAATGCCATTTTCAATGAAGGTCTCATCTGTATTCTGTCACACAAATTTGCCAACCTGCTTTCATGGTTGTTTTCCTAAAATTAATGTGTTTTTTTTCCCAGTTAAAAATATTTTCTTCAAGTAAAGCAACATGTGTCTAAGAAATGAAAAGACAGTGAAAATGCTTCTGTTTCCTCTAGTGCAGTTAGTGAAAGCAGTGTATGTTGGATGCAGAGAAGAGAGGGCTTGGTGCTGCTGAACGTTAGCAGGCTGCAGAGTTTGACAGCTTGAATGTAGGTTACAGAGTTTCAGTTCATTAGAGAAACCAAGGAAGCAATTACAGTTCGTGGGAGACAGGTGAAGGCTCCAGTGGCAGACTTTTAGGCTGTTGGCATTTGTCTCTCTGGATGGGTGAGAGACTTTTTCCTGGACACACATGCACAGCATAAAGAGAACATTTTCAGTGAGAGGTAAATGCACAAACTGACTACCAGGAGAAGAGATAAATGACTCCTTTGGCTCCCTTTGCTAACTTTTTACTGTGATAGTTGCCATTCAAGAACCAAATCTAAATTCTAATCTCTCCTCACCCTCCCCTACAGAGGACTACAGAGTACGAATGAGATTTGATTATTTTTTTTTCCCTGATCTGCATTAGAATCACTTTGAAATGTGTTTGATGGGAATGGAAACTTTCCTATGCCTCAACAGAAAAAGAGTTTTCCTAGTTGATCTTTCAGGCACTGAGGAGCTGCAGGAGTTTTTTTGGCTGTGGACACTGCTCTTCAGCTTGACATTCTACATGTCCTATACATAAAACATGAGCCCAGCTGCAAACACAGGCTTCTAGCAGGGTACCCAGCCCTCCCCATACTGCTGTGGGACAGCCCTGAAGTACAAGGCTGCTAAGTCTTGCTCAGACTGCTAACACTGAGGTAGACAGCCACGATTTGGACTGATGTGGGCATGATTTCATTACAGCATCTCAAAGCTTTATACACTGCTCTTATGTTTCCTATTTCATCTGCTGCTACAAATGCCAAGCTGCATCACCTAAAATTTCCCCCTTTTTGCCCTTCATCCCCAGAAATGATGCTGAATGCCTCTTCAATTCTGTCCTGGGATGTCCTCAGAACACCCTTAAGGTGTTCTGGGAGACTAATCTTCCCTCACAGAAGCAGCTTCAAACCTGAGCATCTCTTATGCCAGACAGTTGACTTTGGCAGTCTGTGGAAGGGAACTCACATTTGGTAGGCAGTTTGGCTTGTTTGAAGAGTTGAGAACAAGCATCCTGCTTGTTTTCGCACTGAATGCAACAGGTGACCTACACTTCTGATGGCAGCTGCAGAGGCCTCATTTTCAAAACCTGCTGAGCCATGCCTGCTCGAACCATCAGCCCTATTGATCCATAGAATCAAGCTGGGTGGAAGAGAGCTCCGAGCTCACCCGGCCCACGCCGGGT